>NDXA01000023.1:0-179079 GCA_002105455.1 Hemisphaericaspora xylofermentans | reverse complement strand
AATAAATGGTGTTATAACGTAAAAAAAAAAAGTATAAGAACTACAGATTGTTATTGAAAAAAAAATGAGATGAATCCTAAGAAAGCATATACATGCTGGCTAGAATTCTTGAAACTACAAATCCAAATTTAGCTTTAACTAATAATAATAGCTATCTACTTCTTACTCAAGTTAGGAAAGAAGAACGTTCTTTCGTACGATATTAGATTGAATCACACATCAAAAATCACCCACAGAGTCTTGTTTTTTTTACATATTATATCTATTAGGAAATAAGGTTGTAACTGGTAGCGCTCTCATGTTTCATGGTTTACTTGACATTACTTGCCATATAAAAACCAATAAGAAATCCGATATAGTGTAACGGCTAGCACGGTTCGCTTTCACCGAGCAAACCCGGGTTCGACTCCCGGTATCGGAAAACATACATTTTTAATGTTCATACCAACCTATTTGTTATGAAATAGTTAGATTTTGATCAAATAATTGGTGTTGGAACTTTCCAGCAATTTAAAATTTTTTTAGTCTTGGTTTTATGGTGCGAATAGTTTTTTTCGACTGACATAATGAATTGTCATAGCTTTTTTCGGTTGCAAAAACTCCCGGACAAACTAAAATTTTCTTGGCCCTTCTCTTTTACATCGATAGAACGAGAGATCCCATTCATGGTATGTTATTGATATAGTGAAAGTTGACTATTGTCTTTTCAGTTAAGATTACTTCTTATAATTTGTTATAGGTTGGAACAAAAATCCTGAAGAGCATTGATTTCACCTGGGAGTTCGTACGAATACAATTACTTCGTACTTCACATTGACGAACTATATAACTAGCTGTTTGATTCATTTTGAATGAACCACGCTGCTTACTCTGAGTACCAAAAACAAAATCAATTTTCAGTTTTAAAAATAGGGGGTATAGCTTCAAAGGTTGGCATTGCAGATGCAACTTCCTCGCTTCCCAAGTATAATGGGGCCTTCCGGAGAGTTCTACAGATGACGCTACCTTTTGCTCCGAACCCGCAAGACAATTTTGTTCGCAAACTTAAGCAACTACTGGCTTAATTGTTTTAACCTGTTTAGTTGAAATATGACCATCACATGGTTTCAAAATCAGGAGAAAATAGGCATATTAAATCAGACTAAGCCAGCAAAATAGCGGCAGCATTGTTCGAAGAATTCAGATAATTTACGAAATCAACCTAGAGTGCAAAATATTTTTCAAAGGCAGAGCAAAAGAGGTTAGTTGTTAGCCGTGACGAACCATGTGGACCTAGTGTGAATCATGCTCTTGGCGACACTAGTAGGGACAGCACAGGCATGCTTATTCGTCGTAGCTTCCTAGATGAATTCCTTATCACTCATTGAACTAACCCTTTGGGAACATTCTACGCACAACATAATTAGAACAACAGTTTAAACTATGAACATATGAAAATTCTCATTTAAATAATGACATGGAGGTCGGAATAGCTGTGACTTGAAATATACTATTATTAACTATACAAAATTTAACCTTAAATTCATCCTATTATATGCTATTTATATTAAATTTAAGCCTTAATAGCAAACTTTCTTTGTGGGAAAGCGATTCTTTGCTTTCTAGCCTTGTCGGTTTCTTGTCTAGATTCGAACTTAGATAATCTTCTTCTGATAGCTCTGGTCTTCTTAGCTCTTAAATCCTTTGGTTGGTATTTCTTACCAGCGTAGAAAGCCTTGACGTTTTCACGTTGGGTTAAGTTAATAACAGTTAAAACACGAGCAATGTTCTTTCTGACGGTGTGGATCTTTGGTAAAGATGGTCTTTGCAATTTTTGAACCTTTAAAGTGGCTAATTCTTGCTTTAATTCAACTAATTGTTGTTGTAATTGTTCCTTGGACTTGGTTCTTAATTCAAAAGTCTTAACGCCGGCCTAAAAATATGTTAGTATTGATGTTCGCTGTTGTACGTGAAGTCAACTTGTTACAATCGGTGGACTGTTTGCACATGCAGCTTGAGTCCCTGGCTTTGTCCTCATATTTCATCTTGGTCTGAACTATCGTGGTACATTCTGCGATGTTCTAGTATTGATTCGTAGTTCGTTTTACTTGTAAAATACTTGGTGTTTCTAATGCTACCGTGATTTATTTCACATTGAGTTGAAGAGCTGACGTTGCTTAATCTCATATGTGCTATTGATAGTGTGCTTTCATTCAGTTCTAGGTCCATATGTAGATTCATCGTATTTTTCTAAACTCCTCGAATTATTTCTCTTTCGTATCCCTCATTTCAACTGTCTACTCCCATTCGTATGGTATATCACATCGATCGTAGTTGACTTCCTCTTTATGTTCATATTCTCCTGTTCAAACATACCATTTTTGCTATTGTGAACTATAGTTAATAAAAGTATCTCTATAATAAACTGAAAATTTTTTTCAATTTTACTTTTTTTTGTTTGGGCATTTCGCAGAGTATGGGTTGGTACTGCGACTGTAGAGGACTTGAGTGTAGTAATTGTTAGTGCGAGACTTCTCCATACTTAACAAGACTAGCTTGGTAGCGCCCATTTTTTTCTGCTTAAGCAAATGAGCCGCACAAACTACTATGAGTTTTTTCTAATATTAGTTGTAAGATAATATACAGGATAGGTCACGTGCAGCACGCTAGGGCTCTACACCTAGTTTTAATTTGAGTCTCGAGAAATTATTTTCTGCAAAACAACTCCTCGCTTTGGGCAGCTGCAAAACATGTAACTTGAAGTACAAGCAAATGTGTATGACAAATGGTTTCATATATATGGCAGAGTAAGAGCATTCTGTATGTTATCAATCATCAGTTGCTACTCTAGTTCATATTCCTTAGGAATGCGTTAGACGATTTTGCAGAGCTTCTACAGATCGGTCACGTTAGTCACATGTTCATAACCATAATTGGAACGAATTGAAAGGAGGCGCAACCTGATTGAAAGCTATATCAAAGCCGAACACAATTGCGTGTCTTTCTACTACACTGTCATACTGGAAGTAGTTCAGTGGGATTACACAAAAACGCGCACCCTAAGATCAAGGAACGTTTGCTAAAAATAGACGAAATGTATCGACCTTTTGATATGATGAAATATGATATCAAAGAATCAACCAGGTGTCTCTCAGTCAGCCAATATTACATGTAGTAACTCGAGAATTAATTAACACATTGATTTTTATAAAAAGATTGTAAAAATATAGGAAAAGAGGAAGGTAACTACTTTACTCATAATGAAGTAAATCTACTTTAACAAAACTAAACAACAAGAAATAAAACAAGATTATTTATTCTCAGTATACTCACTAGTGTGACTTCTTGAGAGCTTTATTTTCGAGTCATTTCTTTTCTTTAAGCGTTCTTTAAGTTAGTAGATAACCATTCTAAACCTTCGTACAAACCATCACCAGTGGTAGCACAAGTAGCTTGGATATACCAAGGTCTTTGTCTAATAGAATGTAAACCTAATTTTTCAGTTATTTCAGCAGCATTCATTGCATTTGGTAAATCTTGCTTGTTAGCAAAGACTAATAATAAGGCATCTCTTAATTCATCTTCGTTCAACATCTGTTGTAATTCTTCTCTAGCTTCGGCAATACGATCTCTATCATTAGAATCAACAACGAAGATAATACCTTGGGTATTTTGGAAATAATAACGCCATAATGGTCTAATCTTATCTTGTCCACCAACATCCCAAACTGTGAATGAAATGTTCTTGTACTCAACGGTTTCAACATTGAAACCAATGGTTGGAATGGTGGTGACGATTTCACCCAACTTCAATTTATACAATATGGTGGTCTTACCAGCGGCATCTAAACCAACCATTAAAATTCTCATTTCTCTGTTACCAAAAAGATTGGAAAATAACTTTGAAAAAGATAAACCCATTATGAACGAATATTATATGTAATGTAATAATAATTTATACAGATATGGAACCGAAGTTATTAATAAAAAGTATTAAATAGGAATTAATATGATGATGTTGGGGTTATATATTTCTATAATGTTTGTTATAAATGATGATACGTGTGTTAACAACAAATCAAATTTATAAAATGGTTGAACGTAATTTTAATAATATGTTAATTCAATTGTTTGAAACTTATTTCTCAAATTCTTACTAATTATGGATAGATGAACTTGAGTGATATATGAATATTATCAATTGATTGACTGACTGATTAATTGGGTAGAAAGTGGTGGTGATGTAAAAGGTGAAGGGCGAATTTTTAAATTTTTGAAATCAACAACTTTTTTTTATGATTTTGTCTGTCTGACTGACTGTCTGTTCTTTTTCTGTTAGGTTCTGCTTTGTCTGACTGTCTGATTGCTTTAGATGATTGGGCGTGAGACATTTTTTAGTGCTTTTTTCCTTAGAAACGACTTTTTTTACTATGTGTGTGAAATTTAACAATTAAATTAATTCATTATAGATGCGTTGTTCTTTTTACTTATTTCCTAATTCATACAACAAAGCAAAAAATGTATTTCCAATAACATTCAAAACACAGCTATTAAGCTATGTTTTGTCTAGCTCAGCCGTTCATAGAAGATATCAATACCACCGAACAACAGATTGGCTTCTGCTTGTGCTTGTGCTTCTGTTTCTACTGCATTGCTACGTGATCAGTTACAACAACTTAGAACCTAATGTCTCTATGATTTCAGTTTTGGTGTTGCTTTCCAAGCAAAATCAAGCTTTACGCGTCACACCCTCTATATCGCACTAACGATTGCAAAAACTCCCCTTTCTGTATTCACTCGTTTCTAAACTCTATTGACATGGAAACTCTCGATACAAACTCGAGGATTCTTGTATCAAATTGTTCGCAACCAATTGAATAAAATTCTATTCCAGAAATGTCGTTTTGAAATCTGTTTTTATTGGGTTTGAATCGCGTAACCGTTTCCATTGTTTAAGGGCTTTTATCACCCACCATCATTTTCCCAAGATAACCCTTTTATTGAATGCTAAAACCTAATAGTGAAAAGTTAAATAGATACTCTATATAGTCATTATTCTAAATCATTTTTTGCTTCTCTCTCTCAATTTGTCGTCAAAATGTAATACAAAGAATCTTTATGAGATGTTCTATAACCAAAATAAATACAGCAATATTATACCCAGATTCCACTACTTACCAACATTAACTTTACAATTGGAAAATTGCTGTAAAGCACGGATAAAAATAGCATAATTTACTTCTTTGTTATCTGGTTCCCAAAAGATTTCTGTTAATCTAATATGCCAAGGTGGATAATCTTCAAGATTTAACGATGGAGCAAAACTAATTAACAAATCGGGTTCTGGCCCAACTAATTCGATCAATTCTTCGTCTATTAATTGTGCAGTTATATCATCGAGTGATAATTCCTTTTGAATAGCTAATTCACTCATGGTTCTAGTTAATTCCACCAATGTAGGCTTCCCATCAATATAACTAATTAAGCTAATTTCTAAATCAACCTTAACCTTAGATTCAGATTTGTTCGAAACATCAGTTGAATCACTATAAATGATTAAATTCTTATGAGGAACCTTGATTGAAAACGTTGGAATAGTTTCAGTGCCAAAATATAAAGTTAAGTTCTTTGCAATGTATCGATTTAACAGAGCTAAAGTATCGCTATTTCTGGTTAACCCACCACTATATTCATAAATCACTAATTTTTGAATACCGGCACTAATGGACCAAGCTGATATTTCACTAACTTCATTGACTAAACCTTCTAAACCACCATTTTCATCGTCATCATCTTTCATATCTAAAAGGCAACTTACAGTTTGTGGTATTTTGGATAATTTACTTACATCTTCTCTAATGACTTGTGGTGATTTGTTTGGATAATATGTTAATGTAAGAAATTTTAAATATAACCGACGATATATGAATTGGAAGTTTTTATAAATTGAAATTATAAAGAACAAACTTAATAACAACAAATGATTAAAGTAAAATTTAATCATGCTCCAAGTACTCTTGTGTTCTTTATCAGGGTGGACATATCTATGAGCTAAATCAGCTGTGATATGAAGTAAATTCTGGGTTCTAACTGAATTTGGTGGTGGATCTCGGCGGGTAGTTCCATCACTGTTCACTTTAATGTTAGCATTCATTCGATAATCATCAGTGACATTCTTCAACGTTGGATTCACCTCATTGTTCAATCTAACATTATCCAATATCTTAGGTGATGCTATCATATTGTTGTTGATATAAGATGAATGGAATTTCTTATGATCTAATCTATGGAATCAGTTTTTTACAACAACGTCATTTTTGTCTCTCCATTAGATTTTTTTTTTTTTTTGACTAACAGTCAAAGTTGTGTGTCAGGATTTCTGCGGACTGCAGATAACGTACTCATTAAATTCTCATGAGTATGTAACTAATCAAAAGAAGTAATAATGGTTCACGGCAAAGCGGCCTTTACAAATATAACTATTTGATTGAGGTTAATATCTCTTTGTAAGAGCCCACCTATACTTTATAATTTAAATCTCTTTCAAGTATGATTGTTAATTTTGATTATGAATGTTTACTACTAACCAATTGGCTGCAAAATTTACCTCAATTTTTCTCCAATGTTTTTGCAATTGGTGCGAATGCTGAATGCTTCAACAAAAAGGCTTCCACAGACCCAATCATGACTTTTCTTATTGTGGACTAAGTTTATACCAAATTTTTTTTGTTGGTTTATCAGTTTAAAGTTTGATTGTGAAAGCAAGGGGGTTTATACATATGCTCAAACAAAGCAGGATATATTCAACCATCGATTCACTTTATGGGCAGCAGCGACAGCAAAGAATGAAATTCTGGCTGAAAATACAACGGCAAAAGTTTAAAGCCCTTATTAGCAAGCAATCGTGCGATTATCCAATATTATTAGAGATAGTTATCAAGAGATTGTAACAAAATACAGAAAGAAGGAAAGCTAAGAGGAAGCTTCTTCAAAAGCTACTTGAACTATGTACATCATTTTTAGTTAAGCACAACAGGAGTCTCAGAAGTATATTCTCAAAATTAATGCACCGCTTCGAGGGACATGATCCGCCACAGGGTGATGGCTGCCGAGGACTTGTCCCCTTTCCTGTTTATCTCACTTATGTGTTTAACGTTCTGTAACTACGACTCTGACCTTTTTCTCTAACGTCCAAAAACCCCTAGGTGTCTGATAGTGGGCTGACCCAAAGCAAGCTTCGAGTGTGAACTAACATGATGTGTCCTGTGTGCTGAGAAACTAAATAATCGAGTTACGAAATACTTAAAGACTGGTTTGGGCATTAGGACGAACATACATCATACTTAACTACCAAAACCAATGACTTCCGTCGGATAGATTAACTTACTTAGATTATCTCTAGTAAGTAATCTTAGTCAAGCATATCACCTCATTCTACAAGCCTCCTCAGTTGCTTCCACCGCCAATGTCTACGATCATCCCGTGTTGGATCGGTCCAAGAAAAACTCTCTACCAGCCACACTTGGAGGAAGTTGTCCACGCAAGATCATGCAATCTGTCATACATTTTTTTCGTTTCTTAACTAGAGATAAAGACTAGCTTAGTTCCTTTCATGAATAGACTCAGTCACTCTGTGGAGGTGGCTTCCCTTCTGTAATTTTGAACTCCGATCGTAGATGCTTTACGGATGGTTCAAATATAACGGAATTCGGACATTGATTTTTCGTTTCGAATAAATGAACTTTCGTATATGAGGACTATTGGCGTAATACGAGATTTGTTGCAAATGCGTTTCTTCTAAACTTATAAACCTTCGGTTCGTATGGAGCGGTCGTTTAACAACCGAAAAAAGGCTAATTACTAAGACAGTACATATAGATCCAAGTTTTAGCCCTTTGTGTTTGTTTTGTACTCTTTTTTTGCCATTGCAGCCAACTGAAAAAACCCTCACCCAAACAGTCATACTACTGAAGCAAGACTGCCAAGTCCATATAGCCATAGCGTGAAGTTGAATATGATTTATCAGATAGAAGCATTTTCCTGTGGTTGATTACTTTAAAAAATTGTAGCGAGAATCAATCCATCCTTCCCCGATTAGGTTAAAACAAAGCACGACCTTGGTGCTTGCATAATTCGCACGCATATCGTTTAATGGATCTTTGCAGTGGTTTAGAAGATTACATCTATGACCAGATCAGGTGAGATTCAGGATATGTTCAACATGGTAATAATTGAAATTAGTTATTAGTAGTTGATGATTTTGTTAAGGAAGGTCATTCAGATGAATTATTTTTTTGATTTCTTTTCCCACACGTAATCAGACAGACACAAAACTACGCACAAGATTTTTTTTTATTTAGACCCTAGATTTAGTTAAAAGATACACACACATATTCTCGCTGACAGACACATTTTTTTATTCCCCTTCCAAAACAAATTTTTTTTTTCTTTAACTTTAAATTTTATAAGCGCCTTATTTTCCGCACCTTCACCAATCACCACCCAATTCCTAAGTTATATTCTGAGACACTTATTATCTTTCATATTAGTGATTTAAACCTTGAAACATAAAACCGGGGTTACCCCAAGGATTCAGTCACTACCATAGCATATCTATAGCAACAACAACTCAAATTATTCAAACATTATTTATCAAAAGACACTTTTATTACTTTTTTTTGCATTTTTCGAAGTACGAATCATCAGATGTTAAGATTGATATAGAAATAGAGAAACACATACAACCACACAATGTTTTCATTTATAGAACAGATACTATACGATAATACAATAGAGGAAGAGCATCACCGAATGTTGCGACAGAAATCTTCCTCAAATTCTGCCATTATGGTTGGGCTAGTGGCTGCTGTGGGTGGTTTTCTTTACGGTTACGACACAGGATTAATTAATGACTTATTAGAAATGAAATATGTATATACAAACTTTCCTGCAAACAAAGAATATTTTACGACACATGAAAGAGCTTTGATAACAGCCATCTTATCTTTGGGTACATTCTTTGGTGCGTTGATTGCTCCAGTGATATCCGATAATTACGGACGTAAATTTTCCATTATACTATCGTCTGGAATAATATTTAATGTGGGTAATATCTTACAAATAGCATCAACGGAAGTGGCATTATTATGCGTAGGAAGATTTATATCAGGGTTGGCAGTAGGGAACTTATCAGCCATTGTCCCATTATACCAAGCTGAGGCATCTCCAAAATGGGTGAGAGGTTCCGTTGTCTTCACTTATCAATGGGCTATCACTTGGGGGTTATTGATAGCAAGTGCAATATGTCAAGGTACTAGAAGGATGCCAAATTCAGGTTCTTATCGTATCCCCATAGGAGTACAATTTTTATGGACGTTGATTTTAGTTGTTGGGATGTTATTTTTACCCGAGAGTCCTCGTTTCTATGTCCAAAATGATAATATCACAAAAGCATTAACATCATTAGCAAAGTTGAGGCGACTACCACAGGATGACCCTGATTTGATTGAAGAATTAGTGGAAATTAAAGCTAATTACGATTATGAAATGTCATTTGGTAAAACAACGATACTAGACTGTTTTAGAGCTGGTGGTGGTCGTCATAAACAAAAATTAAGAATGTTAACTGGTATGGGTGTTCAATTCTTTCAACAATGTTCAGGGGTCAATTTTATCTTTTATTATGGTGTAAACTTTTTTGCAACTACAGGTATCCTGAATTACTATATTATGTCCTTTGCCACATATCTTGTGAATATGATTTTTACAATTCCTGGTATTATCTTAGTTGATACAATTGGTAGAAGAAAATTATTACTTTGGGGTGGAGTAGGAATGGCGATATCAAATTTTATCATTGCAATCTGTGGTGTTAGTATATCAGATAAGCAAATAAATGCCATTTTAAGTGTATCATTCTCATGTTTATTTATAGTATTCTTTGCAGGTTCATGGGGTGGTGGTACTTGGGCATTATGTTCTGATATTTTCAGTATTTCCATTAGACAAAAAGCGGTCGCTTTGACAGCGGCTACAAATTGGTTAGTCAATTTTGTCTTTGCATATATAACACCGTTCCTTATAGACCCGAGAAACCATACTACAGCAATTGGGAATAAGATTTTCTTTATTTGGGGTGGCTGTATAGCATGTGGTGTTGTCTTTGTTTACACATGTGTGTATGAAACTAAAGGATTGAAATTAGAAGAAGTAGATTTCATGTATGCCAATTGTTCTTCGGCCAGATCTTCAGAAAAGTTTATTTCAACGAAGATTGATTTTGCACAGTTAGATCAAGACTATAATCGTATAAACACTCCTTCAACTTCATCACATGAGACTACCACGACTTATGACGAATTAAACTTTAACAATGAAAAAAATAATGAGCAACCAAATAATAGACAATTATATAATGGTTCAGGACCAAATGAAGATTTAATGATCATCCCCTATCAAAATATATTATCTCCAGTATCAACAGCTGAAGAAGAAGGAACCGAAAATGTCCACCAAAGAAGAAGACAATCATCATCTGTTGCGTCAAAGCAGTTCTCCAACTCAATAAAATCAAGCAGTACAAGATCAGCAGGACACGGCTCTCAAATGTCAAACGATTATCAATCGTATTTAGAATCACTTAAACGAGAATATTCATTGCATTTACAACATACCTCAAGCTTGGTCAGGAACCAACTCTCCAGAGGAAATAGTAGTGTCGGCGGAAATGGCAGTAGTGTCGGCGGTAGTGGAGCTATGGGAGTCACGGGACGTAGACTGAGTAGTTTTTCTCCATCCACTGGACCAGGACTTGACAATTTTAACGAAAGAGAGATTAGTATAAACGACAATGTTGATATTGGGGATCTTGACCCCGGAACTAGTGAATTGAAAACGACCGTGATCGCTACACCATTCTTTACGCGACCCCCAAGCGACTCGGATTCAGATTCGAGTGATGAGGATGACGAAGAGGAGGAAAATCATAGATACGAGGAAAAAATTGGCGGGTTTCCAAAAGCTCCAATATGACAGAAAATGAATAAACTAGACTAATGACGAATATATTATTTACAGATGATGCATTCTTTTATATATATAGGATTAAAACAGCCATTTGCATTATTGAATTAATCGTAGTGTTATATGTACTTGATAAAGGTGCAGCTTATTCATGGTTGCAAATATTTGAGAAATCACCAACATATTGGACAAATAAATTTAGAACAACGTAATTCTGATTTAAAGTTTCTTTGAGATTGGAACAACGAAGGAGAGAATGTACTACAATGACTAGTTTTACAGCATTTACAAACAAGAGCGCACACACAAGAATTATCTTTGAAACCTCTTTTGTGGAAATGGGGGAAGACTGATCAATTTAAAATTATCATCACCCAGAACAGGACATAGTTTTAGCATGAAAATTTGAATAAAATTAATTCACGAATACAAGTGGACGCTCCTTGAAAAAGTCGTCTTTTACAGGTAAAGTTGATACTACTAAACCTTTTACTATAATTTTGATTTACTACCGTCTCAAACCATTGTCAATTGTGGAATATTTCCATCCTGAAGTGATAGACGCCATTTTGAGTGCCTCTCACAGGACTTAATGAATGCACTTTAAAGCACTCACAAATGGGATGATACTTGACAGGTCGGCTATAAGTTAATTTTTTGTTTCTCCCAAATAAACTCCGTGTGTGGGATGTGAAAAAAAAACCTGGAGAAAAGACGAATGATCATCTTGCCACTCAAACTTATGTTAGACACTAGATATAATCAAACAAACAATGGATGACTCCGAAAAGGTCAATGAATTCCCAATTCATGACGCCATCAAACAAGGAAACACCAATTTAGCCAAACATTTAATTAACGAATTTCCTAACGAACTTTATCAATCAGACGAAGATGAACGTACACCATTACATTGGGCATGTTCATTCAACAATCTCGAATTAGTGGAGTATATTCTTCTGAAGAAGAAGGATGTTGATCTTGATGAATTCGTAGATTCAAGTGGTTGGACCCCATTACATATAGTGGCATCATTAGGAAATATTGAAATATTCGATAAATTATTGGAATTAAATCCGGATTTAAATGAGGTTACAAATCAAGGAACTACTTGTTTACATTTGGCCATAAGCAAGAGCAATTTTGCAATTGTGGAGAAGCTTGTTGAAAGCAAAGCAAATTGTAAAAAGAAAGATAAGAAGGGATATACTCCATTGCATCGAGCACTGAGTATTGGATCAATACCCACGGTTAAGTTATTGTGTGAAAAGGGTAACCTAAACGTCAATGCTAAAGATAATGATGGATGGACTGCCTTACATCATGCATTAGCTGAAGGACATGGAGATGTAGCTGTTTTATTAGCTAGTTTGGGTGCCGATCCGCAACTAAAGAGCGATACAGGAGAACTTCCAATTGATGTTGCTGTTGATGATAAAGTTAAAAAGTATTTCTTACTGAATATATGAAGAAGCTGAAGAGGCATATCCATAAGATACACCATAAGAAATCAAAAATAATTATTAGGTATTACATAAAATCGCTAGTAGTATAAATATACAGAAGATCTTGCGAGATCCCCATATTAGCAATCACTCTAAATATTTAGTATGAAGAATTGTACATGATCATTAAAAACAGTATGTGGGAATCTAAACGAGGAAAATCCAAAGGCTAAACAAAAACCAAAGAAGTAGGTAAGACACATGTAGTGGAATTGAGTTGCTTTTTGTGATTGGTTGCATTGCTGACTTAGAAACAATCTTTTCAATTGCTTCCATGCGCAACCAAAAAATCTAACGCCAACCAAGAATTTAAATTTTATCAAATGAGAAGATGATGCTAAAACACACCAGGGCTACTCTGCCAAAAAGACTTCTAATCGATACACTTCTCACCAATTATCACTGTACTTGGAAGTTTGTATGTGACTTGAATGATAACGAAGCCAATTTGCCTTGTGCAATTCCATTTGCACTTCTACGGAAATGAATTTTGTTGAACGTCGTTTACCCGAAACAGCCGTTTAGTAAACATTGGTAACAACCGAATTTCAATTTAGTGAATGTTTTATATGCAGGTTAGAAATTGGATGACCTTTAAATTTATTTAATGACATAACGAATTTATTTTAGGAGCGAAAGATCCATTCTTCAATAGTAATTGGTTGATTGTTTTAAGGCAAAAATTAAAATAAATTTAAATAAAATTAAATATGATAAATACAAGAGTAACCCCCTAGAGCACTGAATTTTAAATTTCCATTGCCATATTTAAATCCCCGTATATATACCAAAGGTCATCCGAACTTTGCATTTTGCTTTATAATTCAATTCAATTAAATAACTTCATATACAATTTATTAATAAAATGTTGGCTATTGGAGATTCAATTTTACGTGTTGTCAATTTTGTATTTTTGGTGATTGCCTTGGGGTTAACTGGTTCATTGGCTGCCACCACCATAACTCAATCAAATCCACAAATTAATTTTGGGGTTTTTGCTAGTGCTTTTGGTATTTTAACATCATCGATCTATGGTGTCCTTGCATTCTTTATAGCAGCATTTGCTTGGCCTGTGGTCTTATTTTTGTTTGACTTTTTGAATTTTGTCTTCACATTTGCTGCAGCAACCGCAATTGCTGCCGGTATCAGAGCACACAGTTGTTCCAATCAAGCTTACTTAGATGGTAACAATATCACTCAAGGTTCAGGTGAAAGATGTAGAAAGTCACAAGCTTCAGTTGCATTCTTGTACTTTTCCACTTTTATCTTTTTGGTTTCCGGAGTGTTTAGTACCATTGCCCTTGTTCAAGGTGGATTATTTGGTAGTTCCAAGCCAGCTCCAAGAACCGGAGTTCCAACCATGTCTCAAGTTTAAAAAAAGAATAATCAACTAATTAAAGGGAAATACGTTCTTTTTGTTTAATATATGCTACTAATGTTCTTTTACTAGTACGGTTTAGTTGTTGAATTTGTGTATCTTTTTTCGTTTTTTTATTTCATGTACAATCATTTATATTCGTATTAAATATCTATTCTTTAAGGAAATAGGATTGAACGAATGTCTTCAATCCAATTAGCTAATTCATAGGATGATAGAGAGATGCCGACACAGAGTCGGAATAGTCTCATTTTAAGTTTTGGAATGGATATAATTGTTTAAGCTTTATTAGAGAGATTTGTGGATCCTCTGATTGTTGGTAAATTATTATCCACGATGATATTTCCAGGATATCATATCTGCAAATTGAATATCTCCGTGTTATATTCTAGATTGTGTTTTTTAAATTTAGTTATTTGTAGATGTTTATAAAGTAGGAATAAATGCTTCTTAGTTACTTACTTTGTAGGAAAGTGCTAGAGGTTGTACACATCTATCCGTACTACAGAACAAAGTTGTTTATTTTGTGGGTGATGAGATGTGATCATTGCGCTGAGGTTGCTCTTTGAATCTGAACCAGACTTTCAAAATACTCAATGGCTAGAAATATTGTTGCAGTATCTTGTCCAAATCCATATTAGAACTAACTTAACCAATTAACCATTTTTTATCTACAGAGTTTTACAAAGGGATTGCTGTTTATTAGGATTGCTATTCTCATCCCAGGAATATTTTTTAACGCTAAGCTGACTCACGGCCCAGAAAAGAAAAAATAAAAAATTTACCGACCGAAAGTTCCCGCCGCGCGTACCGTTGTACATCGTCTTAAAAAATAAATTTGCGGTTCTTTTTCTAGAATGTAAAGCTGGTTCTGTTAGTAAATGATATTAAGATATGATCAAGATCGTTTATAGCTACGGTGATTAAACTCAATCGTTCTACAATCCTTATGGAGACGAGAGGTAAAGAAATCCAATTGAATGAAATTTTGTTGGTTTTCTCAAACTGGGAATTCAAACCTAGCAGACTTTTTGTAATTGTTCGTTCTAGGTGCGGAGGTAACATTTCACATCCTTCGTAAAAGAGAAAGATCTAGGGCGAACTAAATACAAACGATTGATTACAAACCTCATTTCCTTGATATTGTACAACTTTAATAAAACTCTATGAGATTCACACATATTATCTATATACCTAGGCAGAATTACTTACCTTCCCCCTTTTCTCTGTTTCTTTTCACGTTCATATTGATTCTTTTCTGCCCCTTCAACTGTCAGAATCGAATTAACAATATTAGCCATCTTACGATGATATTCTTCATACATCTTCTTCTTTTCTCCAATTTGTTCTCTTGCAACAAATTTGTTTTCTTGTCTGATATCCTTAAGTGCGGCCTTTCTTTCCATCTTCAATTGATGCTTAACCTTGCTTAATTCTTGACGATCTCTATTAATATCATAAGATTTCTTATCTGGGTTAAAGTTTTCTTCGAATTTAGGTGCCAATGATTGAATTGCAATAGCACGATGTTGTTGTAAAGTTAATGGTTTACGTTGACTGGTTATATTCATATGAATCTTGGTGAATCTAGTTAACATATCTGCAAGCTGCGGTATTGTGCTTGCAAAATATTTGACTAAATGTTTAAGAATTGGAATAAATGAATCAAGGATTTCCGGAAGACATGATTTTTCTTTCCAGAGGGATACTAATTTATCCATTATTGTTACAAGCTTGACTAATAATTGGGATCTTATATTTTCCTCTCCGAATAATTGCGAAACTGAAAGTGTTTCTAATTGAATCTTCTCAGTCTTAGATACCGAGAACTTTTCTTGCAAGCAAGTAGAGGATAATAACTTGTCTCTTCCTTGTAATTTTTCAGGTTCGGGAATCAACATCAAGATAGCTTGTTCAATGAAATTGACAATTTCTGGGTCAAATCTCTTTGCAAACCTTTGGTAACTCATCAACACATCGACTATAAATATTCCTTGACCAACGGTTTGAATATCACGAGGGTGAAAGATAATCGAACTCAAAATTTCATTCATTAAGATCAAACATGGTGTGACTATTAAATGATAATGATCTGATGTTGAGAATAAGAACCCAATAATGACAAAGAAAACCAAATCTCTCAATTGTAATTCTTGCTTGACAACTCTAGTTTGTATTTCATTTATTTCATCACGAATGGTTTCCACAAGTGTTTGGTTATAAGTTTCAGATAATTTTTTAATGATTTTCACAATTGGCTCAAAATCTTCGGATTTATTAGCGAGATATAAGCAATGCTGGAATAATATACCCACAAAGTTGTTCATTTTTTCTTTGTTGCCCATTGCTAAGTTTGGCTTATATGTTTCGCAGATTTTCATAATGTATGCAGGTTGCTTAGATGTATCCACAGAGTCAATTGATTCAAGGAATTCTGCATGGGTAGATGGCATGACCACTGCCGGCGTCTTGACTCGTTTTGGTCTGCCGTTTTGTTCATTATTGGCTTCATCTTCATCATCTTCTTCAGCCTCTTCTTCGTTGTCAGATTCTTTGATTGCAAATCCTTCTTCCTCATTCTCATCACTTCCTGCATTCCAAAATTCATCATCCAAATCGTCAGCTACTGCATCTCTATCTTCAACAAAACCTTCCATTCTTCTTAATCTGTCAGCTTCCAATTTCTTCATTTTTTCTTCGTGCTCTTTACGAATTTCTTCCTCGGTCTTTGTCTTATCGGCAGGAACTGCTCTTCTATCATATGTCAATTCACGAACTTTACTGTCATATT
Organism: Hemisphaericaspora xylofermentans; assembly: GCA_002105455.1. Taxonomy (NCBI): domain Eukaryota; kingdom Fungi; phylum Ascomycota; class Pichiomycetes; order Serinales; family Debaryomycetaceae; genus Hemisphaericaspora; species Hemisphaericaspora xylofermentans. The sequence continues at coordinate 162,404 of NDXA01000023.1, read as the reverse complement.
CAATCAGTTCTTGGGACTTGGTCAGGAAAACCGGTTGCTTAGTTTGGATACTTCTCAAGTCATCCATAACATCTCCGAACTCTTCATCCAAGTCAGCAATCTCATCTTGAGTCTTGGCGAATTCTTTTTGTCTTTGCTGTTTATAAAATTTGGATTTGGCAATGACTTCTTTCATAACTTCCTTTTTGGTCTTCTTTCTAGCTGGTTCGTCAACCAAAGAATCTTCATCAACATATCTGACAGTTTGTTCATCATCTAAAGAAAGTTCATGTCCACTATGTGTCAATGTAAATCCACCATCAAAATCATCACCCTCTTCTTCATCACTTTCTAATGAGAATACATTTCTCTTCTTTGATGTACCTTGTCTTTCCTTAGTGAATCTAGCCAACATCTTTTCTTCCTTTGTTAAATGTGAATCATTTTCACCAAAACGTTTATCCAAGATCCCACCGGTCTTTCCCTTTTTGGCTTTTTCCAATTCATATTGCATCTTCATAGTACGTTGTACAGTCCCATTACGTTGAGAAGTGGCATTATGCTGTTTTGACCCCATCTTCACAAATGAGCCATTTTGAATAATAGATACATCATGCTTGGTTCTATTTATCCTTTGATCAAACTTATTAAACTGATCTCTGATTTCATTTACATGCTTTTCTTTTTCGTCTCTTTTGGTCTCTGATCGAGAATGTTTGGCTTTTTTGGATTTGGTGTTGGTTTGACCTATAAGTCCCTTGGATTTAAGAGCAGCCTTAAGCTGTTTTAATTGAGATCCGGCCATCTTGATTGTTGACTTTAACTCCTATTTGATAAGTTTGGAGGAATTTTTTTATTTGTATGTGTGAGATGAGATGAGCTTCTGTCAAAAAATCGTTGTGCGGCTCATTTTCAAATTAAGATATTGACGGTGGTTTCTAAAGTAATCTCCTTAGATAAGAATCAATATTAAGTAGTAATATACGACATTACACGAAAGTGGCCCAACCATTCTGAACATTAGAGATAAGATAGAGGCAACTTAAAGTAACAATAATAATTTTCTATTGCTCAAGACTACAAATTGGGGTAAATAAAACACCACTATGTGTTGACATATGCATACAACTATATTACTCCCTATCTACAAATCACCGTCTAATATCCTGCTTGTAAAATTGGTTGAGCATTCCTATAACTCCTCCTTTCTTTCTACTTCCAGAGGCGATGTCATCTCTAAGTAATGCACTGTCCTCAAATCCATAAGCAATATTATTATATGAATCACTTAAAGGATCCTGATCCTGGAGTTGAGTTTGATCATATAAGAAACTAGGTGATGGTTCAGTATTAATAATGGGTTTACCTAGTGGTGGTTGTCGGAAGGAACGTTCTTTTGGGGCATGAGCTGGTTTGGATTTCGGAGTTTTTGTTCCTCCATAACTTTCCAAAAAGTACATGTAGGATTTGATCATTTTATCATCTTGTTGATAAGGCGAATAGTTGACCGAGTCGTCACTCTCTTCACTTGAACTTTCATTGTCGTCGCTTTTGGAAATCTTATTTAATTCCAGATTGGTCGAGCCCTGAATTCTTTGTTTGCTTTTCCTACGTTGTTGCTTCTTCTTCTTTTGCTTGTTTAAGCCACTCATCATATTCTTATCCTTTTCTTCAAAATTAAACATTGCAAAATAGCAAACGTATCCCAATCCATCAACATGTATGCTATACTCTCTGAAAAAATCAATTATTGCACTACTACTGGCTGAGACTTTAAACCATAAGATAAACGGAGTCAACACCAAACTGAATATTTCGTTCAAAATAATAACAATCTTCAAAGAATATAAATCACAAAATTCATTCTTGACTTCAATGGTATGCAATCTATTATTCCACCTACTTGGTAAATAATGTGTAAATTGAGAAACGTATCTTAAACTGGCTTCAGGATCGTACACAAACGATTGTCCAGCATCACTTGCATTAGGACTTGGACTAGACGTAATAGCCCAAATCGTACCAAAAATTCCAATGTAAAACAATGCCGATCTTCCTTCCGTAATCTCAAATGACCAGAATGAATGCTGCTCATCTTCTACTAAAACACCCATAATCACTAATATTGCCATTACTGCACCAGTAACAAAGTTGATCAATTTCATAATGTTAATTGTAAGAAACCCACGTGGAAATTGGTTGATGTAAGTGTTGGCGGGCCCGATCGACAATTGAAGACGTTTGTTGAAGAAATGGGGTAACTCGTTGAACTCGCGGAGCTTCCATTCAGCATAGGGTGTATATTGTCTTAATCCGACTAGAGAACCTGGATTGGCTTTATATTCATTGAAGTAACGGTAGAAGTATAATAAAACGAAATAGATGACAATAAACGGACATAATATGAGATTTATTATTGCGGCAAGTTTGAATCTAGAAGTTAGTTCTCTAACCATTTGGTTTCGATTGTAATCCTTAAGAATTTGTGGATTTATTTGTCCTTGGGGAGTATAGATGAAATTATCAATGCATAGTTTCAAATTCCATTCAAGTGTTCGCGTAAGCGCCGACTTTGAACTGAGAAAAGGAAGATTAAGCAAGGAAAGATCAAATATATCTTTATTTATCAACGCAATCATGTAATTCTCTCGTCTCATAATTCTATTAGCAATATCGTGAGCATTAAGACGGACTTTGGAGGATAGGTCATTAATATAGTGATTCTCCACCGATTGTGTTGAAGTAAGAGTATTATAATCCTTCAATAGCATTAACTTCTCCACTATTGATTTCCAGCTAATGGTCGTTAATTCTTCGTCGGTTATATTTAACAAGTAGTGATAAAAGTTTCTGACCTCCCGAAGTTTATAGTTATAGTCGAAATATGTTTGAATAATTCGCAATGACACATACAATCCAAATCCAAACAATAAAAACTTAACAAGTACTGGAACATCGCTCAAATATCCTGAAATGATTAAATCACTCAATGTGAAATGCTTTCCTTCTTTTCCCAAATTCGCAAAAAAAAACTCATAGTCAATTCCCCATTTTATAAATACCGTAAATGACAACGCAAATACAAGAATTAACAAGTCTATTAATCTACTCAAAATTATATTGAGTATTCCTTTCCCACGATAATAATAGTACACATCACTCAAAAATTCGTCCATATTTGTTATGTTTGCCCAAAGGTACAATGCTCTTTCTTTTGGAGGAATGACAATTCTATTAGACCGGCCTCTTTTACCGTAGTCGTTGTTCTCCGGCTTCTGTTTCTTGATTCGCGGCTTCCGATATTGCTCTGTAGTATAGTATAAAGGTAGTTCAGTGTTGCTGTTGAAATTCTTATTCGGGACTTCAAATTTGAACTTTACGCCTGCTCCTTCTGCATCTCCTTGTTCCAAATCGACAATGTTTGGTCTTACATATGAAGGTTCTTCCGAAGATGATAAATCTGAATCTGACTCTGAATCAAGCAAACTTCCGTTACCTTTCTTTTTCTGCCCATCTTCACTAGTCTCCGTAATAGGAATTTGCAGATTTGATAACAATGCATCGTCTTCGTCACGTTCATCTTCCGTAGCAATCTGCAGTCGCACTTGTTTCTGTTGTTGGTACGTGCTCTCAAAGTCTGGATCATAATATTGATAATTATCCTGTAGTTGATTGTATATGGAGTTCAATCCAAAGATTCGCGATAAGAATGTGTCATTTTGAGTAGCACTCAATGGCACATTATTTGACTGCAGTTGATTATCGTTCATTTTGCTTTTCAGCAGTGACGCCTCCTCGTCTTTGTAAGGTCCGTATGAAGACATATTATATCATTTCAAAAGGATGTTGTAGGCAGTAGAATAGGGTTGACAAGCAAAGCACAGTTTGTGGATTATTTTAAATTTTGTGTGAGGGCAAAATACGACATTCTGGGCCAATGCGACATTCACCGACATAAGCCCTCACGTGATCAAGCGGCTGAATTGGCTTAAACACTCTGCCCACCTAATTTAGTTGGGCAATCTGGTTGTTTGTTCTGGGGTAAGATGCCAAAGCAAATCCTTGATACTGAAGAAGTACAGATGATCATGTTAGAACAATAAAGTATTTTTGCTTATAAATACAAGATATGTTGCTCAGATAAGCGAAATCAAAAGTGAATCAATGAGATGACATTACCACAAGTGCCATGCATTTGGATTTCCAAAAGAGCAACTCTTAATGGGCTAATAATTTAGATAACCTCGTATTTCTTGGTTTTATTCGGAAGACAGAAACAAACTAACTTGGAAGTTAATGGAAACGGTCTTTTTTTGCTTTGAGACGAACCCTCCCACAAGGTAGAGGCGTTATCAAACATTGGCTAGATTTTCGGGCAAAAAAGTCCGAGTTAGTTGACTCGTTCCTAAGGGATGATTACGGTTTTGAGTCATATATCTTGCGCATGAAAGTGAAATTATATCTGCATATCCCCAGGTCAGATTAAACTTTTACGGAGTTTGATTGGCTTTGAAGATCCCCATATATTTTTTTTTTGAATAAAAGAGTAGCAAAGGTTCTATGCATTAATGATTTTTCAAGTTCTGCTCGAGAATGTTTACTATCTTCGATTTCAAAACTATTATCAACCAACAAATGCGTAAATTTCATGAAAATTCATTTGATCCTACTTCTGCGATTTAGATTAAATATACAGGAAAGATTCCATGCATTATTACACGGAATCCCTAAACCCTGTATATCTATTCAAAGTTTTCTCGAAACCGATAATACTATCTTCCCCACAAAGTGATACGAAACAAAAGAGACGGTTATAGGTGCAGCAAAAAAAATAAAGTTCCAAGAAAAAAAAGTTGAAATTTAATCATTTGCAAAAAGAATGGATGCAAACTGCTAAGTGCTCAAATTCTTTCTTACAAGTTACGTCTTCTTTTAACTTCGCCAAAATCTGTCCACTTCTGTAGGTTACTGTGTATGTCCTAAAAAACACATCGTCTCTACGTAATTGCTATTTAGAAGCCTGCCTAACCTTAACTCAACCTCATTTGAGGGTTCGGTTCTATTGTTGCAAGAAATGTTGACACCAAATATTCTGTCTACAAGAGGATTTATCCATAATAAGTTGTCACAGCCACTTCAGTTAGCGGAAATGACTTCGCCATATTCACGGAAGAATTTACAACGGCCACAGAGGAAAATAATTCACATCCGAGGGAAGGAAACAAACAACTCCTTCGACAGAACCGTTTGACCTATTCAAAGCAAGTGCAATCAGCTGAACACTAATGATGAAATGCCAAGTTTTTATTGGCCAATTTCCTCGGATTTTCCAATCGGCAATCGAGTTTAACTTTTTATTTTTTCGAGGGAAAATTTTACTAGATTTATTTTTTTAACGGAATTTACTATTGTTTAAGCATCCGCATTTATTTTCTAGTTTGAGTTCGAGTCATATCCGTAACGTTTTCCCCGGGCTTCATTTAGGCACATCATACCGACTCACGTTGCAACTGATTACCTCATAGAGCGATGACTTGTCCATTGTCTAGACACAAGCCTACTCCTATTTCTGGACGCTTTTAGGATTGTTTCGTTAGAAGAGGTTCCAACCTCATGCCCCTGATATGTTCTGTGAGAGGTTCCTTCGGGCAAAGGCTACTGAATGCAACACAGTAAATGGATCATGCTGCCTAAGTTGCATGAATCTGTAGGATTAGAGAATGTTTGTTTATGTTTTGTCGCATTCGTTATCAGTCATGTATCTAAGCAACTTGTCGCATTTCCCTCTTTCAACCCATCCTGAATTACCTGCTACACGTTAGATCCGACTAATTACAATTACTACAGAGTCATTCGCAAATTGCAATAAAACACGGTCTAATATAACGGCATTGTACCAATGTGGGAAAACATCACCTGGCACACCAGCATCAAGGTCACCTCGGAAGCAATCTTGGCATACTGGAATATCCTGTGGATCTAGACTTTGGGAAGAGTTTTCGGAAACAAGCAAAGTTTGATTAGGCGTAAAAAACGAACTGGAACTTTCTTCCCGATATTATTAATGTTTTTTTTTTCTCGTAGTCTGTAATGTGAAATTAAAAAGAAAAAAATAAAAAATGGCTTGATAAAAATAAACAAGTAAAAAAAATGGAAGTACAAGAAACAAAAATGGTAGCGGCGTTTAACGGACAAACTAGCTGCTGCCTTTATTCCATTAAAAAAATAAAATATTTTGAATCACCCCCACCTTTTGTTTTCAGAATCAAAAAAATAATTTTTTTTTAGAAATAGAACAACTCAAAGGAAACTTAAAAAAAAAAATAAAGAAAAGAAAAGGAGCAATAATTTTTTTTTTGTAAAATATCTATAACCGATAGAATCGATATAAATACGCTTTCTCCCCCCACATACTCATAAACCCAAACCTATTTCAAGCCTCTATCATCATAATTATTCTTTGAACGTACCTGTTTATATCAATTATCTATCTATTTTTTTACAAATAACCTAGCTTCTATTCATCCCAATACAATTACAAAGTATTCAAATTATGAGTGCACCTAATTCACCTGTATCACCCATCCTACTTGCAGTAGGAGGAAATGATAGCTGTTCATCAGATAGCGAATCCTCCTTATTTACATCTAATGGCGGCAATAATTATGGAACTAAGACACCCAGTGGAAATCCAAGAATATACAATTGTAAGACTTGTCAACGAGCCTTCACACGAGAAGAACACTTAACAAGGCACACATTATCAACACATAACAAATTGAAACCTTTTACATGCGGCATATGTTCAAGACCTTTCAGTAGACGAGATTTGTTGTTGAGGCACGCAAAGAATCTACATCAAGGCAGTGAATTGGCTGTTAGTAGGATAAGGAAGAGTTATAAACGTGATAATAGCCATTCCGAGAAGAGAGCACGCAGTGTTAGTGTTGGCTCCGCGGAATTGATGTCAATGGACAGCTCCACCAGTACCAATAGCATTAGTAGCAATAATAGTGAGAGATACGAAGAGAACTATGAGAAGAATTATAATATAACCACACCACCAACACCACCAAGCACAACTGTGACACCAAACATTGCTTCCATTACAACACCGGTTCCCGTTGCATCACCCACCTCGCTATCTGCTACTTCGTCTGCTAGCGGCAGTCCTAAGACCTTTCAGAGAAGGTTTAAAATATCGGTTAATATGTTAGTCAGTTGAAGTACTGCATATGTTTTTGTGATGATTAATTATTTTTTGCAACAAGACAATTGGCCCCATTATGAAATTAACAATTGCTTTCAAGCCCTCGCAACAACTATTACAAAGAGATTGTCATTTATACCGAGGATTTTAATGCTGGAAATTTGTGCTTCTATCTAATTATACCTTTTGCTTCTTAATACACCCTATTGATTAGATTTTATTTATGATTATGTAAGTTATGGTTCTTATTTATCTGTTATACAATATACAACTGTAAAGTATCCTACTTAAACTCCACTGTTCTTAACTCCTATCACGAGGTGGATTCACCTGTAGAAAAACCCCCACGGGGATTTTTTAAGCCGATTATTAATTATTTTGTTAAGGGTGGGGAGGATTGAGGAGGGGGGACTGTGGTTGTCCGGTGTAGAAACAAATTTATTTTTTAATCATAGTAGAGACTATTTATTTTGCCTACGAGTTTTTCTCTTTTGACATTATAAAGACAATTGCCTTCTTACAATGGCGGATATTCCCTTTACTCCGGGAGGTCTGGGTCCTCATGGGATAAATGAAACAAAGATGTAACAGCTCATCTACTAATATGACAATGCCCATTGACCTATGCACACTCAATTATCAATGAAACGTGCATTTATCAACAGTGGGGAAGAATGTGATAAGCCGAGCTATGTGATATTCCAAATTTAAACTTTGTCGCATGATTCATGAATGACGCTGTGTGAAATCTGTAGCAGTTTGTTGTTTTGTTATTCTTGACGGAAAAAAACATGGAGGAAAAAGAGAGAGGAAAAAGAAACTACTTCACGTTCGTGTGATTACCCGCAAGAAAAAGATTTCGGGATATCCTTCGCATGAAAGGAGGGGTGCGGCTTAAATTTTCAAATTACGAGAAATTTGAAGCAATGGTCAGTGGAATTATGGAAAATGCGAGGAGGGGTGGGAGATTAGCTCAGTTCCCGTGGCATTATGGCTGAAAGTGTCACAGATCGTTTGTCCATGTGAAGGTACCAGATACTTGAATCATTAAGCGAGGATAACCAAAGGACAATTGGCACTGCGGAAAATGTAAGTTCATCCGATAACAAAGAGATTTTTTGTGAGTCTCTCCTGAATGTGTTGATATTTTTTTGTTCCACGAGTCAATACTATTTAGAGAAGACTCACTGGTTACAAAATAAGAACCTGGAACAACAGCCATGTTGCATGACGTACTTAGTGACTCCTTCCACCCCGCCCGCTGGGAAATTTAGATGGAATTGATCAGAGGGATTTTAGTCGCCAGGTATTACCAAATCGGGAAAATTGCTGTTCTTAATTTGTAGCAGATGCATCTGAAATTTAAAAAGATGGTAGAATTACATTCGATTCTTTAAAAGAACAGCCTTACAACTTCCATTACTAGTGCACCTTCCTTCTACTATATTTCAATTCTAATGTTTCGGTGTGTCCACTTAACTCTTGCCGTGGAATAACTTATTCCTCGGATAAGTTGGTTGAAAATATTTACTCCTTGGAACAACAACTTGAATATACTTACTTTGTGAAAATTTCTCGGAATGATACGGATGGCAAAAAAGCCACGCATTTTTACTTGGCAACTAACATTTGGAAATTTGATACTAGTCACACGACGCTATGTCGCATGTCGTCTTGGGTAAATCCACGACATATTTCATTGCGAGAAGTCTCTTCTAGGAGATGCGTTTATACGGACTATACATGAGATGATTCGATATCAAATGAATCCACAATTTATCTATGAATTACCACATCACGCTGGTTGGTATATTATAATAACTACAAGTGCGAAGCACTTCTATTTTAATTGCAAAGATGGCAATTCGTTTTGGCAATTAGCTGATATACTGGAGAAATATGGTATCAATATCGATGAGTTCATGCAGCATGCCAATTTTGATGAATTGGCAGTTTTGTTTGCAAAAGCGAGAGGTTTACGTGTAGGATATGAAAATAAATTAAAACCTGGTAAACACGCTGAGTCGATCACCCCAGAAAATAAGGATTTAGTCGAAGAAATTGTTGTGGATAGGGAAATTGAGGTAAAGGAGACATCCAATCCAGTGGAAGGACTCAGCGAAGAGGACGTTAAACAAGCGAAAACTATTCGTGCTGATTCAAAACCACCTTCAAACTCGAGAATCCTTCAGGGCTATTATTCATCAAGTGAAGATGATGAGGAGCTCGAAATTACAACTGCTCCAGAAAGTAAAACAGAAATAGATCTCGATGCTTTAGCATCAAAAGCAATTGAACTCAGCACTGGAAGCCATGTTGTGCAATCAGATGAATCGAGTTCAGATAGCGAAGGAAATTTGGACCTTGACTTGTCAATTGAAGAAGACGCTGACTCAGAAAGCCAGGAAGGTGAATTCATCAAGTTCCTCAATGAGCATTGTACTCAATATTCCGAATATGATAGTTGGGATTTGATAGAAGATGAGAATATCTCCGAGTTTATCAAATATCCCGAGTTTTATTCTGTTGATGCAAAACTGAGACGTGAAGATCTATTTAAGAGGTGGTGTCAGCAGCGGGAAGCCATCCCGATTATCACCAATAGTTCACAAAAAGAGGATGTGGTTCCCGGAGCATTTCCATCAGCTAAAATCCTATTACTTCAGTTTCTTCAGGAACACAAAGCAGAGGTGAAGGATTCAGTTTATCAGAACTTCTATAACGGTCATTATAAATTTATTAATCTGATTGATTTGTCAAACAATGAAAAACAAACGGCTTTTCGTAAATTCAAAACCATAATTAATGACTTTTCCGCATTTGAACGGAATTACAAAAAAACAAACAAACTGAGTAAACAAGGAAATTTAAAGGTACAACGGTTAAATGAATATCTAACTGAAGCTGGTATCAAGGGCTCTTTTGAAACGGATGACAACGTATCAGATTTTGATAATTGGATCCAATTGCTAAATGACAATAACATCGATGCAGACACCGCGGAAAATGAAATTAATTTTTTAGTTGGGGATGAAAAAAGATTAAATTGTTACTTGACATCCCTTAAGTAAACAGAAAACTCTTTTATACTTATAGACATTTATATAAATCGATAGCCTCACAATGACAAGAGCGGTGGTTACAGGTATGGGGATCATAAGTCCCCTCGGTGTAGGCCTTAAACACAATTGGAAACAGCTTATAGCAGGACAATCAGGTCTCATCTCCACAACCACGCTTCCAGATTATGAATCTCAAGGATGGAACAAGATCCCCTCACAAGTTATAGGAAAGGTTCCCGAAGGACCTTTATCGGAACACAAATGGACACCTGAAGAACATTTTGATAAAACCGAAGCAAGAAGACTCGCATTGTTTTCACAATATGCGATTGCATCAACAACTGAAGCACTCCAGTCGGCTAAACTTCTTCAGGATTCAAAAGTCACAATTCCTGATCTCACGAAGATTGGAGTAGCTGTTGGAAGCGGTATTGGCTCATTTCATGACGCGTATGAAAATTCGGTTGCATTCGCTAATGGAGGATACAAAAAAACTCAACCATTGTTCATCCCAAAATTATTAACCAACATGGCTGCAGGTAATATCTCCATCAAGTATCAACTCAAGGGACCACTCCATTCAGTTGCTACGGCTTGTGCAACCGGTTTGCAAGCTATTGGTGACGCTTATAATTTTATCAAAAACGATTATGCTGACGTTATGGTTTGTGGTGGAACTGAAGCCTCAATTCATCCACTTGCTCTTTCTGGTTTTGCAAGGGCCCGTTCGGTAGTGACAGATTACAACGACGATCCTAAACGGGCATCTCGTCCTTTTGATGCTTCTAGAAATGGATTTGTCTTGAGTGAGGGATGTGGAATTTTAGTAATTGAAAAATTGGAACATGCTTTAGCTCGTGGATTAACTGAAAAAGACATCTTTGCCGAGATTAAGGGATATGGATTATCAGGAGATGCCCATCACATCACAGCTCCACGAGAAGATGGTGAAGGTGCATATAATGCAATGAAACAAGCGTTACAAAGAAGTGGGATTAAACCTGAAAAAGTGAATTATGTTAATGCTCATGCTACTTCTACTGTGATTGGTGATCGTGCGGAAAACAATGCCATGAAAAGATTGTTCCCAGATTCATTGACTGTTTCGTCTACAAAATCATCTATTGGTCATTTATTGGGAGCCGCGGGTTCTGTGGAAGCAATTTACACAATAAAGGCTCTTGAAACTGGCGAAATTCCCCCTACTTTGAATTTGGAAGATGTTGGAGGCCACAAGGACGACGATGAGAATCAATTCAAATTCGATTATGTTGCTAATAAGTCTAAAACTATGGATGTCGAGTATGCGTTATGTAACTCATTTGGTTTCGGAGGAGTTAATAGTAGTGTTTGTTTTGGTAAGTACAGAGCTTAGTCTACAACCCATTGTAATTGATTTTCCCCTTGTGATAAGTATATGTTAATTTATTAAATAATTCATTTATCCGTTGTATATATATCGTCCAATTAAAGTTGACACGGAATTACAATATATTCTTGTCAATCTGTATTATTTGAAGGTGTGTTGCTTATAGTTATTGTTTAATTTTCAATATCACGTTTTCAATGATAATTGTGGAACCTTGAAATACCCAGAAAAATAATTGTTGATTCATTTCACAATTAAAATTTCGCAATCGATATTTTTGCTTAGGCGAAGGAATTAAAGCAGCCACAATATAATGTGTATCCACATTTACCCCCGTTTTGAAAATTCTTATTAGTATTGTCAACCAATAGTACAGATCATCTCTACACTAGATTTCGCTAATATTCTGCAACTTGGAGTCGGTTAAGATTTTTAGTGAAGTTATATATAAAGTTCTTTGTTCTTCCTTGAGTTCTATTCTTCCGATTATTTCCTTGGAGTTTGCTTTTTCCTTCTTTCAACTTCCAATCATTAACTCGAACATGATTAGCATTACCCAAACTGAAGAACTATCTCGTAAGAGACAAAGAACAGATGAAAATTTAGAAGTGAAAAGGATTCACGTACACTCATCAACAGAAGAAGTACATGCTTCCAAGAGAGGTAGAAAAGAATCTGAATCCATTCCTAGCGCTCTTCCTCTTAGTGAGATTTCATTTAATAAAAGAAATCAATCCGTCCTCACGGTTGTAGATCTCAAAGAACCATTAAAGCTACAAACAGAATATCCAATCCCAGAAATAAATCCGTGTGAACTTCTTGTATGTAATAAAGCAATCGGTTTAAATCCAGTTGATTGGAAAGGTAAAAAATATGGATTTGGAATATATCATTTCCCTTGGATTAATGGTCGTGAAAGTAGTGGATCTATTGTTAAATTAGGCGAAAAGGTTAGCAATTGGAACGTTGGAGATGATGTTATTGTTAGTTCAACAAGTTATCGAGATACCAGAACTTCAACTTTCCAACAATATACAGCTATTGATTCTCGTTTAGTGTGGAAATTACCAAAAGGATTCACCTATGAAGATGGTGCTACTATTGGTGTAGGATTAGTTACTGCTGGTGTCATATTTTTTAATAGCTTTGGGTTTAAACTAGAGAAGGAACCAAAGAAAAAGAAGGGAAGTATATTAATTTGGGGTGGTGCTACCATTGTGGGGATTTATTTGACCCAATTAGCAAAGTTATTTGGGTTGACTGTTATTTCAATCGCTGGAACATCACATGAAGAATATCTCAAGAGTCTAGGGGTTGATCATTTAATTGATCGTCATTTATCAATCGAAGAAATTACGGCGAAGGTGAAGGAGATTACCAAACAAGGAATTAAATTTGGTGTTGATTGTGTGTCGAAAGAGACTTCTACCAACGTTATAAACATACTTGAAGCCGTTAAATCGGATGATGATACATCAGGGAAGCCAAATTTCGCTGGTATTGTTGGTGTACCAAAGCAACATCCAGAATCGGTAGAAATTAAGGAGGTAATAATTAAGAGATTTCATGAAGATATTTCATTTGGACAAGAATTTGTAGAGATTACTTCAGATTTTTTGGAGACTGAGAAAATCAAACCAGTTAGATACAAACATTATAAAGGAGGTCTTCATATTATCGATGAAGCACTAAAGGATCTAGAAAGGAAGGGAGCAAGAGGTGAAAAATATGTTGTTTCTGTAGTTTAGACGTCCGTTTATAATGAATGATACCTAGATATTTATGTTATACATAGCCAATGTACAAAAAACTTTTTTCGTAATTATATGAAGGATTCTTAGTCCTAGTGGTCCAGATCCCGGGCACTAGATGTTTCTTCATCTTCCTCATCACTTATCACAAATTGTTGGTCGAGTTTGGTGGTGCTACTAGAACTAACAATATCATTCAATTCAAATCCATTCTCCAAATCGCTCTGAGGTCCAAGTTGAACATATTTCGAATCGTTATACCCAGGAACCATATTTCGCATTGATCCGAATGTATTCTTGACTTTTTGAATCAAATGTCTTCTTCTCATACTTCCAATCAAGAACCAAGCAAGCAACACAATGGAGAATGCAAACATTCCATACCATCTCCCAGAAGAATCGGAAGTTGCTTGCTTATTGCTACTCTTCTCATAATCATAGTAATGATAAGTAGCATCTGATCTTGGTGTGACAAACGCTGGTCTTGGTGAGATTCCACTCTGCTCAGCTCCATAATGGTATAGACTCTCTGAAGAACGGTGGTAATAGCCTGGACGTTTCAATGCAGTTGCCAGACTATTGAAGTTGCTGGTGTAGTTGATAAAAGCCTGAACATACTCATCATTGGAATAAAGAAGTGCTCTACCCAAAGTCCATGAAAATTGTGTCCCGCCCAATTTCTCAATCATTTGAAGAGATTCAAACCCATTCACCGATGTGTTTGTGACTTCATCAATTCCAAATCTGGGAAATCCAAGACCAAGATGTAAGAAATTTAATATCCAAGATGATTTAAAACATAATTCTGATAAATCATCTTCTGACATCTTGGAACCTGTTTTGGATTTACCTTCATTCAAAGCTAGAAGGTCGGAATAAGTACTTGAACATACTTTTCTGGTTTCTTCGTATATAACCTTATAATCATACGTATTCTTTTGATCTTCTTTATCTCTTTTACTTTGATATGATAATAAATCCTCAATTGCATTCCAATATCCACTTACTGCAGCGAAATGATTAATGTTGAAATCAAACGATGGGATTGCATCATTTAATAAACATGAGCTATTCTTATCTGTTTCCTCGAATTGGTTACAATTCAGTCCTCCATGAGTTGAATTTTGTAATACTGGGAAAATATTATTCAAACACTTTCTGAAATTACTTTCACCTGAGAAGTCATATGTTTGACCATCTATCACTTCTGAAGTAACATGACCTCTCGGAAGACATGGATCAGGAATAGTTGACTTATTTTTAGGATAATTCTCAATATTCTTTTCTTCGTTGAACTTATCACGTAAATACTTATAATATTGTTTATGAGCTTCATACATTCCAAAACCTAAAAATGAATCAGAATACACATTAAAGTCAACTGGAGAAGGTTCATCATACCCCGATTCACTTTTCTTGGGAACTTTATTTAATAAAATATGGTATAAATTCTTTTGATGTTCTTCAACTTCCGTAGTATTGGGTTGAAAAACAACTTGTGTACTTGCTCCACCCATATCCAATAATCCATACGTAGAATGATTATTTCCATGTTGATGATCTTCTGGATGATCAAACGATCCCATTATAGAGTTTATAGCCATCCAACCATATATACCTTCGTCTTCTCCGTATATGACATTGACATGAGAAGCACAATCAGGAATATAGAAATCGGAATTTTCTTGAAAGAACTTACATATATTGTCTAAGATTTGAGTACGCTCTGTTGGATGTAATAATCTCATACCAGCTGTTGCATGAAGGAATATTGGTGTACGATAGTGTTGAGATTTTGGAATGATTTGACTTGCACGTTCAAGAAGATGATATAAATGCTGTTTACCAATCTTTTTAGGGGTCTTATCAAATGATGAAATGCCGGGTGTGATCTTCTTATGCCATTTTTCTTTGGTTGTTACTTTTGGTAAGAGAACTCTATCATCATCTTCTTCTTCTTCTTCATCATCACTATCACCTTCGCTAGCAGTAACATCATCCTGCTCCCCTGTTCCTTTCTCTCTCTTCCCACGTTGTTCAAATCTTCTCAATAATTTGACACGGTCGTGTAAATTATACTTGTTTAAATCTATTCCATTTTCCAATGCAGCATTGGGGTTCAACCAGTTATAGACATAAACCCGAGACCCCTTTGAGCCGGCGTCAATAATGACAATATAATCATAAGGAATACCTTCTTCGGAGTACACAGGTCCTTCTTGTATTTTCTTATGCTTCTTTTTGTCTTTCTTACGCTTATCAAGTATCACTGACATCATTTACCTTCAACTCTAAGGTTTATTTCTTGACCATAAAGAGGAAGTTTAAGTTTAAATTGAAATTTTGACTCAAGTATAAAATTCAGTGGGACAAATAATTATCCAATTTAAAGATCGCAAGATAAGAAAAAGAAAAACAGCAAGAAAAAATTTTAAAGTTCCAACGCGGAGTTATCAATTTTAATTTATAGGGAGAGAAAGATGTGAATCCCGAACCAGGGGTACAACACAATTAAAATGAATTGGTCAACACATGCAATAATAATATCAATAGCAAGCACAACCCCGCTTCATGCGGTTGGTTATATACAGAGTGACATAAATCATTGAAACAGAGGATTGCAAAAGGTGGATGTTATAAAATATCAAGAAAACTTCCATTTTGTAAATAATGTCCGTAAATTTTCACTTCTATTTATAGCAATCGCTAATTATTTATCACTAGCATATGTTGTTATTCAATGGGAAATTTTTCTCTGTTTCTGTAAATACACAATTATATCTTTGATTGACCTCAAATTTAATTTTGGGCAAATAATCGCAACAGGTCTATGCAAGCTAAGGTTCTTTCTGTGAGTAAATGAATTCACCGCGTAATTTATTTTATTTTCAAATGGTAGCTCTTCCCATTTTCCCCAGGAACTGCCAAGTCTTCTCTTTTCATCAAAAGAGCTGTCATCAGCTTCATTTTGAGTAAAATAACGAATATGTTTACCAAAGTTAAGAAGTTGATCGAGTCTTAATTCGAGTATCAAGTCAGAATGACGTCACAGAATAAGAGAGATTGGTTCACGTTCTGTCAGGCTTTGTTGGTCGGGTTTTGTGTTTTTACTCAGCAAAATGTTTTTCTACGCTTTAAAATAATTAAACGGATAAACTCTAAAATTTCAGTGACTTTTAGGCTTTACACATTCAATTTGCTTTAATCGATTGTGTTCCTAGATCAATTAATTAATTAATTAATTAATCAATCAATCAGTCATCGATCATGTTTCCAGGTCAAGGAAGACACACTTACGGACATCAACAGGAAGAGCAAGGGTACGGTAGACCAGATGGCCCACCACCACCACAAGAAGGACGTTATTCAAGTAGCCAACAACAAGGTGGCTATGGCTATGGTCAGCCTCAAGGTAGGTATGAAGAGCCTCATGGCGGTTATGGGGGCGGTCAAGGAGGACGTTATCAGGAAGGTGGGTATGGAGGAGGATATGATAGACCTTCTGGACCTCCTCCTGGACAAGGATATCAACAGGAACAAGGTAGATATGACAGACCCGATGGGCCTCCACCATGTCAAGGTGGTTATGGAAGACATGAAGAAGGTAGATATGATAGACCATCTGGCCCACCACCTGGTGAAGGCGGATATGGTAGACACGAAGAAGGTAGATATGACAGACCATCTGGACCACCACCTAGTCAAGCGGGTTATGAGAGACGTGAAGAGGGTAGATATGACAGGCCTTCAGGTGCGCCACCATCAGGAGGGCCTCCTAGAGATGGTGGAAGTCGTTATTCACATCCGACAAACCAACCACAATCATTTGGTGTCGAAAACTATACCTACCAATATTCCCAATGTAACGGAAAGAAGAAGGCATTATTTGTTGGTATAAATTATATTGGAACCAAGCAAGAGCTTAAAGGATGTATCAATGACTGTGAAAACGTTAAACAATTCCTACTTACTCAAGGATTTAGACAAGAAGATATGGTAATGTTAAATGATAGACAAACATCAGCACGTGCTGTTCCTACAAAGCAAAATATTATTGATGCTATTGGATGGTTAGTTAAGGATGCCAGGCCTAATGATTCTTTATTTTTCCACTATAGTGGTCATGGTGGTCAAACAGCCGATTTGGATGGAGATGAAGAAGATGCATATGATGAAGTCATTTACCCCTTGGATTTTGAAACTAATGGATTCATTGTTGATGATGTTTTGCACGAGTTGATGGTTAGACCATTAGCTCAAGGTGTTAGATTGACTGCAATTTTTGATTCTTGTCATTCTGGGTCTGTTTTGGATTTACCTTATATGTATTCAACCAAGGGTATTATTAAGGAACCTAATGTATTACAAGAAGCCGGGGAAGGGTTAATGCAAACTGCAATGGCCTATGCTAAAGGAGATAAGGGAGCTATGATTAGTGGGGTAACTGGCTTAGTGAAATCATTTTTGAATAAGGATAAAGCAGAGAAGGCGTATGAAAAAACTAAGCAAACAAAGACCTCTCCAGCTGATGTTATCAGTATGAGTGGATGTAAGGATGATCAAACTAGTGCTGATGCCAAGGAAGGGGGACAAGCAACAGGTGCCATGAGTTATGCGTTTATGAGTGTTATGAGACAAAATCCTGATCAATCATATTTGAGTCTATTACAAAATATGAGAGAAATCTTGCTGAGCAAGTATAGTCAAAAACCGCAATTGTCTTCATCTCATCCTATTGATACTAATTTACAATTTATTATTTAAAATGATTGCTTTCATACTTTTTACATACTTCTTATGATGAATCAAAAACAAGAAATACTTGATGATGCAAGGCAGATTCCGAAGAAATCAATTGGAATTATTAATTAATTAGTTGTGTTATTTTTATTAAAAAAAGATCATTAAAAGAAAACCACTCTATATGTAATTTATGTATGTCATTAATGGCAAAAAAGTAAAGGATCCAAGAACAGTATGCCAGTTATTGTGTGTTGGTACGGTTTTTGTAAAAGAACTTACATAATAACACACTTATCATTTTGTTTAATAACTGGATTCTGTATCTTTTCAATTTCATCAATCAAACCCTCAAATGCTGAATTCACATTATGATTATTGCGAACGGAAGTTTCCAAGAATTTACATTTAAACTTCTTTGCTAATTCTTCACCTTCCACAGTTTCAACCTGTCTTTGATAACTCAAATCGCATTTATTCCCCACCAATACCATAGGTAAATCATCATTCCCAATAGAGTTCAAAATCTTATCTCTAATAAATTCAATCAATTCAAATGATTGTCTAGATGTGACAGAATATACCAATATATATCCATGTATTCCAACAAGATGTTTTTCATTCATGATACTAAATTCATCTTGACCCGCAGTATCCAATATCTCGATTGCATAATCTTGATTCTTATAATTTATCGTTTTACTAAATTGATTTTCAATGGTTGGGTAATAACTTTCAACAAAATGGTCTTCAACAAATCTTACAGTCATGGAAGATTTCCCAACTGAACGAGAACCAACTACCGCTATCTTACGTGCCTTGACCAGCATGGTGTGTATGTATATGTGTGTGGTGTTGTATAAAGAGTTATTGTGTGTATATACGAAATATACAAAGTAATGTATGTAGGTTGTATGTATTTAATTGTCTCTATGCCTTAATTTGTTGGAGATTAAGTTGCAATGAATTTTTTTTTTTTTACATGAACTCCTCCAACTAAAGAAAAAATTCAATGATAATTAAATGTCCAAAATGAGATATAAGAGGAAGAGAGCAAAAAAAAACGAAAGAAGATTAAAGGCGGGAAGTTCTTAACAACAAACAAACAAATCAAATCGCTCAACTTTAAAATTAATTCACTCAAATACCGGAATTTTTTTGCCTTAATTATTAAGAAATAAGAGATGGCAGAAGAAAGAGAAAGAGTAAGAGTAAGAGATAGAAAATGTGGTAATGATTAGTAAATAACTATGTCGTACGCAACACTATACTGAGTGGAATTTGATTGTTGTATAAAGTGTTTTCAATATTTAAGCGGAGGAAGATTTTAATCCAAATCTTGGCGATTTTTATTGTAATAATTAATTTTATATATGGGACCTCGTATTATTATCCGAACAATCGTCGTTTGTTGTTTTTTTTTCAGCTGGGGAGCAAAACGTACTATGGGAAGAGGAGGAGGCAAAACAAAAAAGCAACATACAATATATGAAACTTTTAAGTCAAATTTGTATCAACTTGTTACTCAATTGTTTACCAACCATAAGAGAACGTGTTTGTGACTATGTGCCATTATTGGTCCTTATCGAATCTCTTATCGTATTCTGCATTTTTCTTGTGGCGTCATCCTATCTAGTTGTTTATCGGACGTTGCATTTCTCGCATAATTATGAGCGTCCAGTTACATTCCATTTTGATCCAATTCTTAATTGATGCATCGAAATCGAAGAAGATTTTCACCGCACATTATTGTTGCAATATCAATCGATTTTAAACCTTACTTATTAAAAAATACTAACAACAACGACAACAACAACAAAAAATGCATGCTGTGCGTTTCTTTGTGACCTTTGCTTTCATACCCGTTCCCATACCCGTAAACATAATTAAACGAATAAGTTTAACAGAGTGGTATTATACGAACAAAGTAAAAAAAAGCGAGAAGCCAAGTTCACTCTTTCGGTATTAGACAAATCGCAATTTAAGGTTACTTCATACATTTGACATCTCCTCCTACTACTCCGAACACTTCTGTTACATTTACCGAGGTCTTAAATTAGAATCTCATTTCATTTTAAGCAATCAATACCGTAATAACATGAAATTCGTACTATGTATGATTACATCAAACTAAACGCTCAAGTCTATAATTAACCGATGATCTCTATCTACCGATTTTTAGTACTATGTAGTAGTTTCAACTAACAAGCGTAACGTTACATCATTAAACTTTCCGTTCCTTCCTTACAGTTACGGTTCCCCCAAATTTTAAAAATGATGTACAAAACAAAAGTTGAATATTAACGTTTTGTTCTGCGATGTTTCGGCTAAAAGCATATTTTTTTTTGTTCTTGGCCATTGCCATTTTTAGTCATTTTAACCGATTTAGATTGCAACTTTATTAAGACTAAAATATTCAGTTCATCTTATGCATTTACAAGGATTTATGACTCTCTCTCTTAACTATTAAGATACGATTCAGAATCTTTTACGGCTATTTACACTATGGCAAATTATCTTGCATGGCAATTTCAGAAAAATGACACAGGCCTGTTGTGCTCCTTCACACACAACATAGCCAAGAAAAATACAACTAAGTGGTAGACAGGGAAAGATGTCAATTTTGTTCTATTCCAGGGTCCTTGCAATTAAACGGCCAAAGGAAACCGCAATCACCTACTATTCGCAAATCTTTCCTTTTTTATGAATCTGGTTTCACTTTCGTCTCTTCTATCCTATGATTTTCTTCTCCTCCTTCCTTACTCTCTTCTTATTGCTAATTCTAGAAATGTGGAACCTCCAAAATCGGATCATATGATTTTATTTTATTAACTAAATTGGACCTCCACTTTGGTTAATTTTGTAATTATTTTTTATGTTTATTCAATCTAACTTGACATAAATTTAACAGTCAATTTAATTTTTAATTAAGGAAGAATGAACCGTAGGGCACAATCTAAAAACGAAGTCACAATTGTCATACTTCCGCAACCAAACAAAAAAATTTGCTATGGCAAGTTTTTGAGATCCAAAGGATTTTAGTCATAATCTATTGTCATTGTATGTGCCAAATTAGTTAAAGCCGCTTGTTGCATATGCATACCCCTTAGTGAAAGAACCGTCTTACCCAACATTATTCACATGGAAAAGGGCCAGATTACGAAAACCATTCAACCTCTCTATTTGAAAAAATTGTTCCTGTCAATAATATTTAAAATCATACATAGTAATACAAGCTAGAATAGACTAAACCAAAACTAAGTAAAAAACATAAATTACAATTTCGTCGCCATTCCTAATGCAGATACTTTGGGTGAAAGATGGTTCTCTTTCACTATTTAATTAAATCATGCACTGACATTTTATTGCCAGCATGAAAATAATTAGGGATTGGTGGTGGTAATGTCATTCCATTTGATGGAACTCCATTTATGCTAGTATTGTCATTATTATCCCTCTTGCCTTCTTGGGCGTTGCTGCTCCCGTTAGTTATCTCAATTTGTCCTGATTCGTTGGTAGAAGTTTCCAATTTTGCATCTTTCAAATCTAAACTAGTATCTCTATTTCTTCTTCTTGGTTGTAGATTATGCAAATTTTCATATCCCAAACAAACCTTCTTTGATCTTTCACAGTTGAAACAAGTAGGTTTACGTTCGTCACACTTTATACGTCTCTTACGACAAGTCAAGCATCCTGTTCTTGTCCTTCTCTTGATTATTCTTCTCTTATTCATCAATGCATTGTTTTCTTCATAGGCCTGCGGAGGAAGGTGTTGAAGATACGCCCCTGGTGCAGGCACATAATATCCTGGCGGGAGGTGTGGGTGAGGTGGTGGTGGACCGCCATGATGGCCGGCGACGGGAGCTGGTGGTGGTGGACCAGGCTGTGGTGGACCTGTCATATATTGTGGGTGACCAGGTGCTCTTGGATGTGGGGGAGGAGGATAGCATCCTTCCATTGGTTGTCCTGGTATAGGAGGTGGAGGTGGAGGATAATAGTAATATTGGGGGTACATTCCTGCTGGTGGTGGTGGAGGTACGCCTACTGCTTGCGGACCTTGCGGATGATGTAATGGGGGACCATTTGGTTGTTGTTGCTGCTGCTGTTGTTGGTATCCTGGATGGGATAATGGAGATGTCGCTTCACGATTATATACGGGATATGCAGATGGTTGTTGCTTATTCATATTGGGGGCTATAGGTGGCTGTTGAAATTGAGCTGTACCAGTAGCAGAATATGGAGGAGAAAGCTTTGAACCTGATTCTGCTGATATCGATAAATTCATTGTTGTAGAAGAAGGTGATGAACCAGCACCACTCCCATTCGGATATATCGATGACTCAGTTAATCTACGAACAGGAGGTGGCAATGATGAATAATTTGAATATGAAGAAGGTGAGGTTGTTGTGGTTGCTGTAGCTGGTGATTGATCTGATTTGTATGATTGATCTGGGGAACGTGGTGAACTTCTTGAATTGATAATAGAAGGTAAAGAACCATGATTTGAATGTGGTGAGGTCCGTGTGGTACCCTGAAATACCTTTGTTGATGTCATTAACTCTGCAACTGAAGGTAAAGGAGTCATTCTTGATATATTAATAGGTGGTAATCAAATACGCAATTAAATAATCTCTCTCTATATCAACATACAAAGGTATGGTAGTCAAATAAAATAAAAGTAGTTTGCTGATAACTTGGGTAAAAAGAATGATTGATATATCCTTTACACCCAATTCAAAATTATTTATAACGGAAATTAATCTTTTATATATATTTACTTTGGCTGTGAATCGGCAAAAATACAAAAAGTCATCAAAAAAATAATGAAAAATTAGAAGTAATGCGTCTAGATATACAGCAATAAAAAATATTTTATTTTTTTGGAAAACATAATATGCATGCATCAAAACTCAATTTTTTGGAAAAAAAAAAACTATTTCTGAAAATAAATTATTATCTTCGGATACTGAGCCCATAAAAAATAATTCTGATCTTTAAAAAATAAACTTGCATTTAAAAATCCCTTGGGAGGCTTTTGAAATTTGAAACAATTGACTTCTTTGTGTTAACCGTAATTATAATTCGACAAGAAATTTTGTACCAATCTATTTTCCCTAGATTTGTATATTTGCACAACTCTGGTTACCGCCTCCTCTAGAATGAGGTTTGACATTAATATATGATACTTCAAGAAACCAAGGAACCATTAAAGATTTATCGTGTAAGTCTAAACTACATGTTTTCTACTGAGTTAAAACAGTCAGTAAAAGAAATGATCGGATGTAATATGCAATATGGTGGTCTTTTTCCGCGAATGGAACCTAAATTGAGATCGGGGTTAAGACCAAGTAAGCACCATCTCTAATACAAGCCGATCCTGTAATAGTTGTCCAAACGCCTTAATCATAGCCTGTTGGGGGTTAGAACTTTAAATCTCGGCAATTATTTATGGGCACCTGAATTAACTAATTAAGGTTCTGGAAACTAGTAAATTTACACTAGGCTAAGAAAATTACCTTTTAAGCATCGATTATCGGAGGGGAAAACATAAATATTAGCTAATCATGAAATTCCATATTTAAGTGATCTCAAATGTTTTGAAGATAAGATACAAATCATATCCATGTGACAAATTGATAAGATAGGTCCAAAACTGTGGAGGGGCAATGTGCTACTCACCACGGCACGTGCTTTCGATATACCTCTCCTCGATCCCGAGCAAATACATGCTTTTAGCGTTCCAAATATGTTAACCTACAAGATTTAGAGGAGGAAAGGAATTCTTGGATTTATTTGCTTTCCGCGGGAATACCAAAGACAATGGGCTCCAAATGTGAATATAGCTGTACTCTTCATCCAGTTTTAACCTGGGAAACTACAAACGAATTTAATGAGTCTGTCGCCATTTACAATTAATTACTGTTGTACAAGGTTGTAAAAACTAAAAATCGCTTTCCCTTCTTTGCCGACGGATTGGAATTCGCCTACCCCAAAAAGAAATCGGAAATAACCTGCTTTTGATTGCTAATTTTCTCTATTGTATATGGAGATCAACGCAAAAAGGACAATTGCTTTGTTCCGTATTGTAATCTGTTATTGTTAAAGACGCCTCACAAAATTTCTTCCACCTTTACGAGCGAAACGCAATAGTATCTCAATTAATTGATTGATGAACATTTGATAGTAATATGACTTCGATCGTTGGATACATGTTAAATGGATGGAGTTAACGTTATTCCCGGTGTGAAATGTCACCAGGTTTTTTGTTCCACACCAACCATTCTCAATTTTATCTGTGGTATTATTTTAGGTTCGCGAAAACTTGCCAAAATTACACAAACTACTTTACGCTAGAGAACGAACCAACAAAAGAAAACTTTTGATTGAGGCTTCTTGCTTATTTACGCTGCTCAGGTTATTATTAGAAAACAGGCAATTCCATCTTATGATACATCCAGTAGATTTTGAGATGTTAAGATGCCGTAGGTAAACAAAGGACTGATTGAAAGCTGCAATGGATTTACTTTGCAGATACAACATTAAAAATATCAACATATTTCCGGAGAGGTAAATGTCAAAAATATTCCAAAAAAAAAGTTAATATGGAATATTCATGTTCAAGCAAGATACCTTCTTCAAGAAAATGCATCGAGACACGTTTGCCTACCAATGCGCAAATGCACATGAAGGGTTAAGAAAGGAAAACCGAACCAGGTGTAGGAGTAGCAGCTAAAAGCAGAAGGAGGGGAGATCTGGGCTAGTGATAATGAGTTAGATTTCAAACAAATGGAACATCCGATCAAATTCATGATTTCTGAATTGTACCTAAGCTTTTCTAAAAATTTGAAATAATAATCTCTTAAAAAAAATAAATTATACAAATCTAGAACCAACGAAAATATTATTTATACTGTTCATAAAATAATGAATATTCTCGGTAGGTTAAACAAACGAAACAATAGAATAATTTAAAAAAGAAACAATCAAGAAAGCAAACGTAATTGAGGTGAAACAAAAATAAAAATAGACTCCTTCAACCACGCTTTACCTTCGCGAATTCCATTTTAGGAAGTTATTCCGTAGTCTTTTTGAACAACCTGTTAGTAATCTCAACATGAATGAATACTTTCTGCTCTGAAGACTTAAATTTTATGTGCAATTATTATGTTACCTTCGACATAAACTACGATAATGGCGCGTGTTGCTGGGAGGAAGCATTTTTGCATGTAAAACAAAGGTCGTTGATTGTTTGTCAAATTACATAGACAATAGACCAATACACGTTGGAACAATCGACAGCTGAAGTTCTTGTTAACAAGTAAGAACAAAAGTTATCGATAATGGTAACAAGGTAGCCATTTTTTCCAAATTTGGATGTTGACTTTCTCATTCTGTTTATATTTCAAGGTTGTTATTACAGGTTAAAGGGCGGTTAAGGTATTGATGGTGATTCACTGCGTATTCTATATGTTCGGAATTAAAATTGCTCAATAATAATATTTCGTTCTTATAATATTCATTTGCGTTCCTTCCATAAGACACTGAAAAATCTTGGAAGTAATTATTTTTTATTAGCGTAGCTGAAGTATTATTTTTTTTCTTGAAGTTGATGCGCTTCGAAATTTACGACAATTCAATAAAAATGTCAATTCAGAAACGACAGAGCAATGCAAACAATCAAATAATGTATCGCCTGCAAGATTTTTTAGCGAGAAATTTATAACTAAGACTTGAAATCCTTCCCTTTGTATGTAATTCTAATTTGTTACCTGGTAGTCAAATTCAAACAAAGCGAAATGCGCGTACAGAATCTTAGGCAACCAGCTTAAAGGTGGCTCCTGAAATTATTTCATAAATATGTTTGTTGTTTTTATTATTAGATACGTAAACGGCAACCTTGGCTAAGCTGAATATTACATTCTTTATTGCGACCCTTGGTAAATTGGGGGATCCTTTTATTTTACATGATCAAATTTTATATAGAAAATATATTTAAGAATTGAAAAATTGGCTGAATGATTGGGTGCCTCCTTAAACAAGAAAAAAAAAGAAATTGATCTAAAAACTTTATTTTCGAAATAGAAATATTCAAAAAATAAATGTCTATCCCTGCATGTGGCTGGTCAAAAAATAAAATTTTGTATTTCAAATGTGGTGGGACTATCCTTTCAGTACTGGTAGTAAATCGTAAATTGAAATAGAAAATTACATTGTTAAGTAAAAGTTGTTGGGTACTTTTTAATATTAAAAGATAATTAATCAAAGATTGATAACTAAAATTAATCATGAAGTCAAAGGTTTCAATTACTCAAGAAAATAATTTTTTAGTAGTAAAAAATAGATTTACCTCATTGTGAAAATACTTTTATTTTATCTCGATATTTTTTAATACGATACTTTGCGTAATGAAAAAGGTTTTTAGTCCGTTTAAACGAAAGATCTTATTCAACTAGGAATAAATATTTTGTAAGTGTCAGGTGTGTAAAGGATTACGTTCCGAAATGACCGGGGATAAAAAGTTGTTTCTACGGTTGTCGGTGTTGGGTTGCTGTTGCATCAAAATGCGAAAATGCTCCTCACTGAGAGTAGAAAGTCATGCAAGGCCACTTGTCATTTTCTGATCCGCAACTTGTTCCGAACTTTATTCGGGATTTCGCAGGCATCGGGTCTTCACTTGCTGATTGTGCCACAAACTGCAATTTATTCTACGTCTCTTTATGAACAGTGAGTGTTTATTTGAAAGTAGGTCGATCCAAAATCCACAGTTTTATTATGTCTTGATTATTCTTTTTTGCTCGTTAAGGAAACGAATGACGCTCCTAAATCTTTTTTTTTAATGTTGTTTGCTATTTTAATCTGTATTTTTAACTCGATACGGTTGTCTCGCTTAATTTAACCCTTGTATGTTGTTCCTTCAGCCTTTTGGCTGCATGTGGCCAGATATTTTATGAACTCCCCGCACAAATTAGAAATAATCATTTATTTATCCCTCCTTTAAATCACATGTCTTTTCGGAAGCAAACAATTTGACATCCTTAAACCAATTGCTGTTCATACAAAGTTAATGTTTATGACTTACTCCTTGACGCTTAGTTTCACCTTATTTTTTTTATTTTTTTTTGAACGACAAATAAGCTTTTTTGTTAATGTGGTTGAAATAAAAAATATTTCAAAAAAATTTTTTGGTGTGTAACTCACATATGGTGGACGAGATTCCTATTGAATCACAAACACAATCAAACTAACTAACTATGCAACCGAATTAGTACAAAGTACTTATTAAGGTTATACATGGATTTCTCTTTTGTTTGTAGAAGCAATAGTTCCGTATGGCGAATCTTATCTGAAATTACTTCAAACCTACAAGTACACTAGACACTCGAGTAAATTTGAAATGCTCAAAGGGATTTTCAATGACTGGTTGGATTATAACCGTATCAGGATACGCGACTACACACAAAATCTGCTCGAGTTCATTAAATATTATTTAATACTAACAATCCCTTTCATTCCAAATTTTCATATACAATCTCTTCGTTCTAATTCATGTCCCGTACAACTGGGTGGTTGCCCCCACGCGGTTTTAATTACTCAAAGTAAGAGCCCAGAAATTCTTGGTCTATGTATGCATGGCATATTTCAGCTAGTAATTCTAACTCCTACTTTTGTAAGGTTTAGGATGGAAGTGTACCAACGTATTTTGTGATCTCGGAACTCGGAATTCGGAACTGTCGTGCAATGTTGAGCATTATTTCCGTCACACATATCGTTCGAATTTTCTTGGACAGAACGCATGATAGAACCCACAGATTAGAAAATAGAAATTAGCCTCAAAGGCATACATATGTTTACATCGGTCGGATAAATACATCTTGGCCCAACTAATATTACCTATTCAAGATGGCGGTCTTCCGCTTAAAAGCTTGTTTCTGTGCAGTTTATCAGCCCATACCAAAGATGAACCAACTTTCATGAAAAAAAAATTAAAGGAGTTGATTCAAGGTAAAAATCCAAGTCCATAATGACATCTTTAAGAATTGAGCAACATAGCTTTTTGTATGGCTGTTTGCCTCGTTTCAGGTGATTTTTTGTGTCTAGATCAGATTTCGTTCAATTTAGGGCGATACAAAAATCCCATTTACGAGATTTTTTAACTGAGTTTAATTATTGTTTTTTGTTTATGCAAAATCTAAGTTTGTCTGCTCTCTCTTGCTACTTAGGGTGAAAAAATATTCAACCAGATTTTTCTTCTTTACAATTTTCTGGGCGAAATTCTAATTTTGGAAAAAGATGTTACTTGTCGCCAAATATCGCTTTGTGTCCACAGGACGGAGTTATGCGTGAGCGATGTTGCGTCGTTACCATGTTAGGGAGGTAAACCTCCCGCATATTTAGTTTTTGAGCCGTACAATAAGGATTTAATGATCTCATGTACCACAACGTACAATTGCCTAAGTATCGTATGTTCGTGTGGCTTGTTGAGAAATTACTGCATGAGCGTCAGTCCGATAGTGATGTAATATGTCTTTTGTCGGCACAGGAAATCTCAATATGCAGAAGAAGTGGGGCACATATTGGAGGGAAAATACAAAAATAAGGATGTATGCAGTCCCTATCCGATATGATTTGTGGTTGGTTAAGCAGAAACTATATATCTAATCATAAAGCAGAAAACCGAATGAATTTCTGAGTCATCCAAGATTACATAGCCAAGGGAATGCAAAAGCATCTCTACGTTCTAGAGTTACTTGAAGACGGTATTAACGGTCGACTTTCAGTTAGATCAACAAATCCAATGTTACAGCTATACTGAAGTACTTAAAGGGCTTGGCGTGAGTAGGTTGCAGTCGAAATATAAAGTGGATGAATTGCTACTTTAACTAGGCTTGAAAGTAGCAGTTCTGTGCAGGACAAACATTATTAAATTCTTGGCTATGGCTGTTCTCAAAGTTATTTTTAGATCCGACATAAATCATAGACACGCTTTACAATCCTAGAATCGTTTCATTATCTTCGTACTGCTAGATGGAACATCACTCATTTCAACAAATACAGAGTTATCATCATCTTTAATACAAATTTTTGAGGTTCCACAAATGTCGCACTAGTTCAAAAACGACATTTGTTGGAAACATCAGCGACATTATTTTTTTTGTTCATTACGATGAGATGAGACAATCGTCCCAAACAATACCAGTAATTAAATATTCTATATAGATAGATCAGACTCCTCCAACCGGAAAACAACACACGCGAAGATATGTCAGACGACGAAGGATTCGATATTGCTAGTTCTCTTGCTTTAAAAGAAGATGATGACTACTCTTCGAGTTCAGAAGATTCCTCTTCGGAACAAGAGATACAAGATGAAATTGAATATCTGGATGACGAAAAAGAAGAAGAATCAAAAGCACCGCCAAAGAAGAAAGTAAAGACAAATACAGCTGCAGCGTTCCCATCACTTGAATTATCAGACGGAGAAGATGAAGAAGGTGATGATAACAAATTGAGTTCATATTTCCTTTCAAATAATCCTGCCGCCAAAAAGGCTAAAGCTGGATCATTTGCATCCTTTGGGTTTTCGAAATTCATATTAACAAACATTTCCAAGAAGGGGTATAGGCAACCTACTCCTATTCAAAGAAAGACTATTCCTTTGATTATGGAAAGTAGAGATGTTGTTGGTATGGCTCGTACTGGGTCAGGTAAAACGGCTGCATTTACATTGCCGTTAGTTGAAATTTTAAAACTGAGACTGACAAGTGGTGTTCGTGCTATAATCTTATCCCCATCAAGAGAATTGGCTTTACAAACATATAAACAAGTTAAGGAATTTAGTTATGGGACTAACTTGCAATCTATTGTGTTGATTGGGGGTGATTCCTTAGAAGAAGATTTTTCCAAGATGATGACCAAGCCAGATATTATTGTATGTACCCCAGGTAGATTTTTACATTTAAAGGTTGAAATGGATTACGATTTGATGAGTGTTCAATATATTGTGTTTGATGAAGCAGATAGATTATTTGAAATGGGTTTTGCACCTCAATTAAACGAGTTATTGGCTGCTTTACCGCCAAATAGACAATCCCTTTTGTTTTCTGCAACGTTACCTAGATCATTAGTTGATTTTGCCAAAGCAGGATTGTCCAATCCTGTATTGGTGAGATTGGATGCCGAAAGTAAAATATCTGATC
Organism: Hemisphaericaspora xylofermentans; assembly: GCA_002105455.1. NCBI lineage: Eukaryota > Fungi > Ascomycota > Pichiomycetes > Serinales > Debaryomycetaceae > Hemisphaericaspora > Hemisphaericaspora xylofermentans. Next base: position 132,096 of record NDXA01000023.1, on the reverse strand, counting down.
AATTGCAAATGGCATACTTCACAACTAAAAAAAATGAAAGAGAAGCTAATTTGTTATATATATTGCAAGAGGTTATCAAGATGCCTTTGGGTACTCCTGAGCAAGTCAAGAAATTGAAAGATATGGACAAGAGACAAATCGAATCAGATGAAGAAGATGAAGACGATGGTAAAGGAAAGAAGCGTAAATTCAAATTCAAGAAAGAAAGAATGCCAGCTGCAAACCAATTGCCATCTGAACATTCCACCATTGTTTTTGTGCCTACAAAGCATCATGTCGAATATGTAACTAAATTATTAAGAGATGCAGGATACTTGTGTTCTTATATCTATGGTACTTTGGATCAACATGCCAGAAAACATCAACTTTATCAATTTAGAATTGGTTTGACCCACATATTAGTTGTCACGGATGTGGCTGCTAGAGGTATTGATATTCCAGTTTTGGCAAATGTTGTGAATTTTACTTTACCAGGTTCTTCCAAGATTTTCATTCATAGAGTTGGTAGAACTGCAAGAGCTGGTAATAAAGGTTGGGCTTATTCTATTGTGAATGAAAAGGAGTTACCTTACTTGTTAGATTTAGAATTGTTTTTGGGTAGAAAGGTGTTATTGACATCTATGCACGAATCTAAGTGTGAGGTGTTAAAGAAAAAACAAGGTGACGCTTATGTAGAACCAAAAGTTAACTATGCAGAACGTTTGGTTGTTGGTTCCCTTCCTAGACTTGATTTAGAAACATTCCAAGAGTTATATGAGAACTTATTACGAAACGACTATGAATTAAAGGTCTTGAAAGATGTTGCAGCAAAAGGTGAGAAATTATATCATAGAACGAGACAAGCAGCATCTCAAGAATCTCTTAAGAGAAGTAAAGAAATCATGGATACTGGATCATGGGATGAACAGCATTTATTATTTGGACCAAATCTTGAGAAGCAAAAATTGGATCTTTTAGCCAAATTACAAAATAGACATGTTAAAGAAACGGTTTTTGAATTTAACAAAAAGGGGAATGATAAAGATGAAAATAGTCTTGTTGAATTTATGAATAGAAGAAGACGTCAATTGGCACCTATTCAACGTAAAGCAAAAGAACGTCGTGAATTATTACAAAAAGAAAGATTAGCAGGGTTGACGCATGGTATTGAAGATGAGATCTTACAAGAAGAAGGTGAAACTAGAGGTTATCAGGCTGATGAAAATGAATTACAAGATATTTTTGAAGATGCTGATAAAATATCAACTAAGAAATCATATCGTGATCCACAATTTTTCCTTAGTCATTATGCACCAGCTTCAGTTATTCAAGATCAACAATTAGCACTTTCATCTTCTTTTGCAAATGATGCTCAAGCTGCCACTTTTGATTTGAATAATGATGATGCCACTCAGAAAAACAAACAAATTATGCAATGGGACAAGAAGAAGGGTAAATATATCAATTCTACTTCTACTGACAAGAAATATATTATTGGTGAAAGTGGTAATAAGATTCCAGCTACTTTCAAATCAGGTAAATTCGATGAATGGAGAAAACAAAGAAATCTTAAACCAACGGGTTCAGTTGATACTGGTAACAAAGAGGATGATAAACGATTCAAGCATAAGAAGCAGCAAGCTCCTAGACTTCCAGATAAATTCAGAGACGATTATCATAAACAAAAGAAGAAGGTTGAAAAGGCCGTTGATTCAGGTATGAGAGTTAAGGGTTTCAATAAACCAGGTCAACAACAAGAACTTAAATCCACTGAACAAATTAGAAAGGCAAGATTACTTAAAGAGAAGAGAAGGGCAAAGAATGCTCGTCCTAGTAAACGAAGATAGTTATGTATTTAATTTTGTATATTTTTAATTAATAGATGAAATACGTTTTTTGAATAATACTAGTTACTTTGTAATACAAACCGTAAAAAAAGCATATGAAATTTATAGATCGTGCTATTATCTTCTACCACCACCTCTGCTATATGGATGATAACCTCTTCCTCTTCTATGATAGCCTCCTCTTCCTCTTGGACCAGAATTTTGGAATGATCTCTTAGGACCCTTTGGCAAATTCATTCTTCTCTGATCACGATGAGGATTTTCCTCGTAATCATTATTTGATTTTTCTTCATTATAATCTTGTTGAGATTCCCGTTCCGGTTCATTTGCCTGTTGTTGAGGATTCAAAGGTTGAGCAGGTTGACTTTCGGCCATGGTTGGTGATTGACCAGCAGTTGCGGCTGCTGCAGCAGCTTGTTGAGCTTGTTGATACATAAACCATTGATAATACCTCATATATTCTTGATTCATAGCTGGATTGACTTGTTGTCCGTACATGTTCCCAGCAGCAGCAGCTTGAGGATACATTCCTCCATAACCACCACCATATTGGTTATAATAATTCTGTTGTTGTTGCTGTTGTTGTTGTTGCATCATTACATTTTGTTGATGCTGTCCTCTAGGTTCCGCGCGCTTTACTTCCATCGCTTTTCCTTTTAAAGATAAATACTTATTAACAGTAACTCTATCAACAGCATCAGGCGAATCATACGTGATGAACCCGAAACCTCTTGATCTTCCAGTATCCTTATCTATCATCAATTGTGCATCAATAATACTACCATATTGAGCAAAGAAATCATAGAAATCTTTTTCGTTGACCATTGGGTCAATACCACCAACAAATATCTTTCCAATTCTATCTTGTTCTTCTCTAGCAATAGCCCTTTTTGGATCAATTAATTTACCATCTAAAATATGATCAGTCTTTATAACTTCATCAACAGATTTTGGATCTTTAAAGGTTAAGAAACCAAACCCTCTGGACCTACCTGTAGAACTATCCTTCATTATAGTATAATCAGTAATTTCACCATATTTGGAAAAGTAGTCGACCAAGCCGTCTTCAGTAGTGTCCCAATTAAGACCACCGATAAACATCTTTCCACTGTCTCTACCAACCAGAGATGGTTCATGAGACGCTTGAGGAACAGGTGGAGTAGGGACTTGGGGAATTGCCCCTGGGAAATTTTGACCTGGCATAGGTGGCATTCCTGGAAATTGCTGCTGATATGCTGCATATTGACTTGGATCAAATTGTGGTGGCGGTGGTACCAGCATATTAGCGGCCTGAGGATAAGATTGTTGAGGCTGCGCGGATACGTCTGGAGCAGCTTGCTGTTGTTGTTCGGTTTGAGCACCTTCTTGTTGTACCTCTGTTTCTTGTTGTGGTTGCTGTTCCTGTTTCTGGGTTTGAGCGTCATCTTGAGATTGGGCAGCTTCAGCAGAAATTGCATTTCCTTCAGAAGCTCCCGGTTCTTCAGTCTGTGGTTCAGGTTCCTTGGTTTCTGGAGCAGGTTCGCTTGGCTTTTCCTCCGTTTGTTTTACTTCTGGCTTTGAAGTAGTTTGTTCGTCATCACCATAAAGATCTTCGAAAAGAGCTTCATCATCATCAATATTCGACATGGTCAATAATTAATCTGTTTTTGTGTATATAGTATAAGCTAAACTAAGTAAATTTTAAGTAGAATACTAAACAACAAGTACGTGGAAGTGAAGTATGGAATGGTATTGGAAGGAATTGATGAATATACTTAAGTAGTGCACTTTTTGATTGTTTGATTGTTTGTTCGGTGTATAGTTTATTGATTTGTATAGAACTAAACAAAAAGATTTAAATAAACACTATGTATTGAATATATTATACAAATCTATTTGATACTTTCTTTTATGTGTTCTTAAATAAATTCAACAACAATTTTCAATTTCAATTGTAAATTATCAATTTAATTGAATTTATTTATTTATTCTTATTCTGTTCTATTTTTATTTTTATTCTTAATATTTTAGAACGTAGTAATCAATTGACGTTCCCTTGGTATTATACAATTAAATTGATGAGATAGATTAAAACTCTTACCTTTTGTAGTGGTTGTATAAATAAGAAGAAGAAAGAAATGGGAGGTTTGAAAGCGTTGAATTTTTGTTTTTTTTTGCCTTTAAAGAAATTGAGTGTGAAATTTTGGTGATGAGCGCTTTCAAATTTCTGGTTGGTTTTACACGACTTTACACGTGATTAACTTCCTTAGCAATTTTTAATTCACTTAAAATTCCACTTCTTTGAAAATCTACTATTTGATTTCTTGAAGGGGGTTGGATATGATGAAATTATATAACTTCTAGACTTCATTAGTATTGAGTATTGACGTATTTCGTATTTCTTGTATAGCCAAGTTTTTCAAAAAAATTGCTGCAAAAAACTTTAAAATACGTCGATATTTAAAAAGTTGAAAAGTTCTATGCAACTTTGTAAATAACTTAGCCTGTACCTGTATTCCCACCGAAGCTTCTAATACAGTACTCATTCTAGAAGAATTATAGAGCAATCAGGTTTTGTAAAGGAATGGTGAATCCCATTGCATGACCTTTGTCGTGTCCCAAATAGGAAACCATTCAGCCGCATTTTTTCCGTAGTTTTTTTCTTTCTTTTCTTGTTCTCTTCGGTATTTACTGTTGGTGATGTTTTTTTTAGTACCAAATCGAAGAGATGCGCTTTGAAAATTATTCAAGGTGATGATTGATTGCAAATTCTTATTGATATTGACCAAGATATAAACCACATTCAAATAATGAAAGATTATTTAATATACTTTGCTCAAGCATATCCTAACTTTAGACGAGCAGAACTAGAATCGCTAGCTGACATACATAATATACCTTTAGATTTATCCCATCATGATGAAAAAAATCCATTCATAATTGTTCAACTAGAAAATGATGAACAAGCAAAGAAAATATTAGAAAGATCGATACTTGCAAGAGGTATATATGAATTATGGGGACATGGTACAACATTTGACGAATTACATAATGATGTCAAAGCCAAATCGCTGGAAAAATTTGAAATTTATAAACATTCAACATTCAAATTTAATTTTGAAGGATTTATGGGTAGTAGAAGTAGACCTGAAAGAGTACAAATCATAGAGTCATTTAAATATTTGGAATTTAAGGGTTGCGTTGACTTGAAAAATCCGCAAGAAATTTATACAGTGTTAGAAGAATATAAAGTTACAGGAATGGAAAAGGCAGATATTCCTCTTAATATCTGGTTTGGTAGACAAATTCAATTAAGTGCCAGAATGAATAATATCTTAGACAAATATGATTTAAAAAGAAGAAAATATATTGGAACAACATCATTTGATGCAGAATTATCGTTGGTCACATGTAATGTTGCTCAAGTTGGGCCGGGTAAAATTGCGTATGATCCATTCACTGGTACTGGTTCATTCTTAGTAACAGCAGCAAATTTCGGAGCATTACCAATTGGTTCAGATATTGATGTAAGAATGCTAAGAGGAAAAGGAGAAAAATGTAACATCAAAACAAATTTCAAACAATATGGAACCCTTGGTCAATATATGGATGTTCTTACTATGGATTTCACTAATCATGCATTCCGCTCCAATTTTGTGATAGATACCATAGTTTGCGACCCTCCTTATGGAGTCAGAGAAGGTCTTAGAGTGTGTGGTGCCAAGAATCCAGAGAAGGCTGCAGGTAGAGAACACCATGAGATTGGTGGTGAAAAGGCACACTTGAGACGTGATTTTATTCCACCAAAGAAACCATATGAATTAGCTAATTTATTACATGATTTGTTACAATTTGCCGCTGAAAGATTACCTGTTGATGGAAGACTTGCATTTTGGATGCCCACTGCAAATGATGATTTCCAACCTAATATAATACCTCAACATAAGAATTTGGAATTATTGTATAATTTGGAACAAGAGTTTAATAAATGGTCTAGAAGATTGTTGGTTTATGTCAAGAGGGATGAAACATACAATGGAGAAACCAAAAACGGATTAAAAGAGCAAAACATTAAGAACTTTAGAGAACGTTACTTTAGAGGATTTAATGAAAAAAGTAGATAGATAGAATCTAAATAGACAACATAGACATTTATTATTGTAACAAGCAATCAACTGATAAACGAATATTCGTTTATGCGATTAAAGTATGCGGTATTTAGTTGCTATTGCGAATTATAATAGTACCTTGTGCAATGTACTAAATTGATCTAATAATAGTAGCAAAGTAAATCTCGTACCTAATTTGTATCAGTAACAGAGCAACGTCGTTCAACCTTCTCTCAACGGTTTTCGAGTTGCGGGGATTGTATTCTCTTATGAGTCCGACATCTGAGAGGTTTTCTGAATTGTTGTATTGAGTTTAATTGCCTGATTTTGTAATACCATAAGAAACTATGGCGTCTTAAGTACGTTTATATTAACGGTATACGTATTTTATGCATTTAAAGGGATTTTTGAAATTTGTTGTTGATAACAAAATGAATATGTTTTAAAAACGGGAAAAATTTTCTCCCCTTAATTAAAATTTTGTTTACGAAATTCAATTTTGCAACCAAATACAAGTCCCTATGCTCTTAAAGGGAAGTTATTTGAAACAAGTATTTATTATACATTAACCGTGGACCGGAGGGGTAGAAAGTTGACTAATATAAACTTAATCTACCCAACAAATACGTATTATGCTCTTAGAAGTATCCGGGGGGATTGTTAAGGGTCGATCTCAATGCTCAGGGTATAAATAGACCATTGGAATCACATAAACCAGATCAATTCCAATTTCTCTTTCTTATCATTAATCAGAAACAAATAAATCAACAATATCAAAAATGGCTCCTCCAACTATGTTACAAAGTGCTCCAACTGAAACTCAATTCAAGATTTCTACTACCAATGAAAACACTATTAAATTAACCTCTGAAGAAGAAGACAACTCCAAGGTTAAGTTCGCTAATTGGGATAATTTCAAATTCGCCCCAATCAGAGAATCTACTGTTTCTCGTGCTATGACTAGACGTTATTTTGCCGATTTAGATAAGTATACTGAATCTGATGTTGTTATTGTTGGTGCTGGTTCCGCAGGTTTATCTGCTGCTTACGTCTTAGCAAAGAACAGACCAGATTTAAAGATTGCTATTATTGAAGCATCTGTTTCCCCAGGTGGTGGTTGTTGGTTAGGTGGTCAATTATTCTCCGCTATGGTCTTGAGGAAACCAGCCCACCTTTTCTTAGATGACTTAAAGATTGCCTATGATGATGAAGGTGATTATGTCGTTGTCAAGCACGCTGCATTATTCATGTCCACTTTACTTTCTAAGGTTTTGGAATTTCCAAACATCAAGTTATTTAATGCTACTGCGGTTGAAGATTTAATCACTCGTCGTGATGAAGTTACTGGCGAATTAAGGATTGCTGGTGTTGTTACCAACTGGACTTTAGTCGCCTTAAATCACGATACCCAATCTTGTATGGACCCAAACACTATCAACTGTAACGTTGTCTTATCTACCACTGGTCATGATGGTCCATTTGGTGCTTTCTCCGCCAAGAGATTAGAACAGTTAGGTAAGGCTCCAAAGGATCTTACTCAAGGTTTCAAACCACAATCAGAACAAGTCCAACCAGCTACCGTTACTGCTGCTCCAGCTGATGGTTTCCAATTAGGTGGTATGAGAGGTCTCGACATGAACAAGGCTGAAGATGCTATTGTTAAGGGTACCAGAGAAGTTGTTCCAGGTTTAGTTGTTGCCGGTATGGAATTAGCTGAAGTTGATGGTTCTAATAGAATGGGTCCAACTTTTGGTGCCATGGCTCTTTCTGGTGTTAAGGCTGCTGAAGCTGTCTTGAACACTATTGATCATAGACAAAAGCAAAACTCTACCGGTTACGGTTCAAAATAAGATTACTTGTATTTAGGTGTTGTATAATATTTTTAAGATTCAATTAGTAAAGGAAATATAAAATTAAGCTCAAGAACATAAAAATAACATTAATGTTGTAGTCTACAACAGTGCAAGCGATTAGATCAGGGTATTGGTAAGGTAGAGTCTCTGAATCCCTCTAACTGCATAATGGAGCTACCATATTTCCTGTAAGTTGGTTACGGAGACATTTTGCGTCGCGACTTGTTTTTTTGAGAACGACATTTTTTGTTAACATTGACGTTGAAAAATCCAGTTACAGTTAAACAGATCTTACTGAATACATTCAGATTGACATCCATCCTAAGGTCATATCAACAATGGCTGACATATTAAAGTGCGTGAATTTCATAAGCAACCCATTCTAATGATCAAATACTAACAATTTTTATCTATCAGACCAAATAAGACCAATCCCCGTGGGATACCAGAAGCACCTTTCATAGATAAAGTTGAAAATGTGGTCAAGAATCCAGAAACCGACTTTGAAATGATAATGCAAATGTTTCAACAAAGGCTTCAACAATATAAATACATGGAATTATCCAAAAAGCAACAATTGGCAGATTTGAACATTAAAATTCCAGATATTGAAAAGAATTTGGATATCATCGGACATTTAAAAGAAGCGAAAGCCGATGTTGAAGAAGATGAAGAGGAAAATCAAATAGAGACAAACTATGAATTAAACGATACTTTATATACCAAAGCTACAATTGACGTTAATAAATTGGATTCTGTATATTTGTGGCTTGGGGCAGAAGTTATGCTTGAATATTCATTGGATGAAGCAACAGAATTATTGAATGAAAGATTGGAAAAGAATACAGAACAATTACGCGTCGTGAAAGAAGATATAGAGTTCTTGAGGGAAAACATAACTACAATGGAGGTTAACACTGCCAGATTGTACAATTGGGACGTCGAAAGAAGAAAGAAGGCCAAATCTTCGTCTTAAGTGTGTAATATATACAAAATTATTGCATTAATTTATATCAAGAAAGAAAAATTTACTAGCTTCTAAAGGTATCAAGGAATTGTCTACCTAGTGGTCGCACAGGAACTTCAGCTCTTATTTGATTCTCACGTTGTTGTGTTTCATCTAGAACATCATCTCCATCTTCCGCTTCTTCATTTCCATGCTCTTGAATATTCTCTTGTACCGTAGTAACTTCGACAGGCGCAGCACTAGCAAGAGGTTGATAATTGCCTGAAACTCTTCTTCTCAATGAACCAATTATATTATTAATCGCTTTAATCGGATTGACAAAGCTTTTAAATGCAAATGCAGGAATCAACCATGACTTACAACCAGGAAGAAGGTCATATGTATATAAACGTCCAATAATCAATCCGATGGTGCAAGGAATGATTGATTTGAATCCATTATTTAAAAATAACATAAAGTAAAGGATATGAATGGGGAATCGATTGGATAAATTAAGTTCTTTGCTAGACGACCGATTATGATTACCATCGTTAGTATAATTTTCCTCAGATGGCATTGGTTTGGTCAATAGAATGGTAAAACGATACGAAGCAGGGATATAAGTGACATAGCAAATGTATAAGGATGACAAGATTCCCAACGAACCAGGCGCTATCTCATTCAAAAGGGTAGCGACGAAGTGAATATCCCCAGGATCAGCGATTAAGACTAATGTCTTAAAATAATACACTATGTAGTATATGATCAATTGGCCTAGCGTCATAACCAAAAAACTTGCAAGCGCGTTATAGAGGGCAAATGAGGTGACAATAGATAAATACTTTCTCGATCCAAAGAATCGCTCAACAACTTTAAAGTGAAGCCATAGTATGGTTGTTAATAGATAATCTGATTCATTGATCACTGCTAGTTGATAGGTCAATATTCGCCAATATTGCAAGTATTCTGTCATATAAGGATCTGTTATAAGTCTCACATAATGCTTTAGTTCTAGTACGGAAAGAAGCAACACAATTACTGTTGAAATCACACATATCGATCGTGTAACCGATGTATTTATGAAACCTGGGATAGGCGTTAGTTGACTCATGATTGATTGTGCTGAACAATTATTCGGAGTATTAGTATCAATGGTTACCTTCCAATGCCCCTTATCTGATGTGTTATTACGTGGGGGCTGAATGAGGTCATACTTAGATCACATGACCAATATCACGTGGTTCATACTAGGGCTAAACCCTAAACCCAGTCTAGTTTTTGTTCGATTTTTTTGGTAGCACGGTTTCTATTGCTCTCTGGTAAGGTGAAATTTTTTTCACTCAAGCATGCCCTCACCAGCAAAACTATTATATAATTTTTGAAAAATTCTTCTTCTACTCTTTCTTACTTTCCATAAACATAAACAACAAGTCAAAATGGGTAGAGATCACACCACCAAGCAACACGCTAGATCCGGTCACAGAGAAGCTCCAAAGTCCGATAACGTTTACTTAAAGTTATTGGTTAAGTTATACTCTTTCTTAGCTCGTATGTAAACGATCTCAATAATTGAAAAACAAAAATCCTTAGAAGATGTTATAATATACCCACGATGAAGTGACTCTATGATAAGGAATTCCATATCATTACGAGAATGACTATCCTTATAGTCAGATTAAAGTCTTTTATGACTTAATTATGGTTTCGAGGATATTCTTTGAATAATAGATGATACATTATTCACAGATGTACAGAAATGACTTTCATCCTTTTGCTGTATGGTCAGTAAAGAAACTGACAAAATCATATAGCACCAGAAAGTTGCGTAGCTAATCACTACAAGTATGTACATCTTGAATAGTATGAAAATCTTTGTTCAGAAGATGCTCTCATTATCCATGGACTTTGTCCGTGTCGATACTCTTCATATCATTATTTGATTAGAAGAAGTGAAACCATTCTGCGAGTACTTTATTCCCATTCAAATTGAAATGAATGGAATGTTGTGCGTCTTCTGAGCAGACTTATGGAATTTTGTTATACTAACATATATTTTAGGTCGTACTGATGCTCCATTCAACAAGGTTATCTTAAGATCTTTATTCTTATCTAAGATCAACAGACCACCAGTTTCTGTTTCCAGAATTTCCCGTGCTTTAAAGCAAAAGGGTTCTTCTGACAAGATCATTGTCGTTGTTGGTACCGTTACCGATGACAACAGATTATTAGAATTCCCAAAGACTACCGTTGCTGCTTTAAGATTCACCGCTGGTGCCAAGGCTACCATCTTAAAGAACGGTGGTGAAGCTATCACTTTAGATCAATTAGCTTTAAGAGCTCCAAAGGGTCAAAACACCTTAATTGTCAGAGGTCCAAGAAACGCCAGAGAAGCTGTTAGACACTTCGGTTTCGGTCCACACAAGAACAAGGCCCCAAGAATCTTATCTAAGGGTAGAAAGTTCGAAAGAGCTAGAGGTAGAAGAAACTCCAAGGGTTTCAAGGTCTAAGTTAGATAATTATTTAATTTTACCTTTTAATTCATTTCTTTTAGCTTCATTAGAACTTTATCGACTAGTCATAATTAACAAATTGTATAATATATATATTAATATAAGTCGATTGGGTTTTATATCTATTTTTAGTTTATTTTATAATAACAGGGGATATTTGGTCTTATTGGATATTTAAAACTTCTGTAATTAAATAGTGATAAACCGTTATCAGGAAGAATGTGGGATAATCAGATTTTAAATTTGTTACCCCGGACCAAGATTCGCCCCACCTCCCTTTTATCTCTTTTTTTGGATGACTCTAAATCATGATTTTCGAGTAATTAGAGTTCCGAACAGCGCAGTATAAAGTAACCATTTACTTGAATGAATGATTCAGACAGAGAGCTAGATGAGCCCCATATGAAGGGTGACAACATAATGCCAACTATTCACTTCGAAGATCTACCAGGTGATGTCATTGACGAAGTAATATATTGGTTAACTGACGAAATGGTCAATCTACATGCATCTAACAAAACCACGATTGATAGATCATACCCAAGTTACACATTTAATTCAAACAAGATTCGATGCAATAATTGCTATGCAGATTTAATATCCCTATCTTCAACCTGCTCTTTTCTACGGCAAAAACTTGGTACTATAATCTTTAGGAATTTGAGCCTTGTTCGTGAAAATCAGATCGATTCGGTATTATCGTCCCCAAAGAGAAAGCAATTATATTCGGACAAGAAAGCATATCAAAGACAATATTTCAAGGAATTATTGGATTTCAATTATGTTAACTGCTCAACCACAGATCTAGCAAGGACTAGCTTTCGAGATTTTATTTTAGGGGACAAGGGTTTCAAGAGTCGATATGAATCATCCTTCGCAATTAATAATTTCGTCACGTATTTGGAGATAGATAACTCATGTTTGAGATACGAAACATTGGCGTTATTCCCTCGATTGGAAGAATTGAAGGTATTAGACGAATCGTCAGAGGAAATCAACGCTGGAATTATTGATTGCCAGAAATTGAAGTATTTGTCCATCAATGCGCGAACCCTTGCAAAGACACCTGGTCTATTGAAGAATCTAAAACGAATCAAAAGGTTAGATTTGTTACTAGACTATAGCGAAATCTCAACGGAAGACGAGGTTCACTGTATTATAGACCAATTTAATCAAGACAACAATTTGCATGATTTCGCGTTGTTCGTGAACAATGAGTACTCCATGAATTTTTCGTTTACCGTTGAACTACTTGAAACAATACTTCATAAAACGGAATTAGACTCTTTGACAATAAGGAGCAAGAGGAGGAAATTTTATTCTGAACCTAGGGCCAGCCAGACCCAATGGCCCTTGTATAGAGGATTTATCGGTGACAAGATTCTAGAGTTTCTTAAGCACGCCACTGACATAGTTCTTGATATGAACGTTATTGGTACCGTAACATTTCATCCCGATACTTATTTGATGGAGGCTCCACTACTAAAACGTGGATCATCTACAAAGAAGAAGCTAACGATAGTAGACCCAGTTCTGAATATCCAATTCTCTTCCCATGTCAAAGACAACATTCTGGTACTAATAAGACAAAACCTCGTTACTGAGTTAAATTTGCAATATGGGGAATCGCTTGCTGATGAACATCACCAAGTTTTGAAATTAATTACACAGTTTGTTCATAGTTTGTCTACATCGCATAATACTAAACCATACTCGGGATTATCACATGTATCGATTGAGAAATGCTGGTCAATCTCAGATGATTCGATAAGACGGGAATACATAGGAAATTTGATCAAGGAAGGGAGTGAGGTAAAGAGTATCGATCATAAGAAAGAAATTATACGACGTAAAATAGCATCCACATCTGTCTGGAGTACGACACCATTTAATTCACCTAGATACCGTGTTCGAGATCAATATTATGTCATATATGATCAATCAACAAAACTTGTTAATCAAGCTGTTAAGGATGTAATGTTTATCCCCATGCAAGAACTGAGCGTGAATAAATCATTCTGGAGCGTTGAAACGTCGTTGGTTGATTTCGAACAATATTCACTACATCAAAGGAAATCTCTATTGTGGGATTGAATATTTTGCAATTACAATGAGATCTTCCAGTATTCGTAAATTTCTTTGAACATATATTTAGAGCATACTTAGATTCAATACAATATCACATCTACCTTTAGTATGTCATCCCTCTTGTTATACAGTGATTATCCCTGACTATGTCACTCCACCGTGCGTTTTGCCAATGTAGCATTCCCGTACATTCTCCTTCTATCTATTCAGCGTTTGGCTATTCCAACAATAAAAGTACTGCATTTAATTTAACGTTTAGTCACGTGTATCATTGTGACTGCTTTTTTTTGAATTAATGGTTCACAGAATTTTTTTTCACTCTCACTTTTGTGTTAGACTTCAAGCTCTCTCTAACTTTCGGTGGTTTCTCATCAAACAAAAAAAAACAACTTTTGAAAAAATTATTATGCAGATTTAGCTCTTTTACTTCTCCACCACTAATTAACAGAAGACAAAATGCCAGGTGTTTCCGTTAGGTAAGTCTTCGTTCCCATGTGCTAGAAAGAAAGACTGTCGTGGTGGATAGTGAGGGCTTCACTTTCCGTGATTTGCTCTCGTGCAAAATTCGTGAAAATTGAAGAATCAAGGTTGGAGATAATCTTCAGATGAAAAAGGTATATATAATACCCTTCAATTCAGTGATTCCGAATCGAAGTAATCATCTAAAACAATATAAACCCTTTGGTTGATATTCTAAGACACTTTGAGACTTGCAAATCCAACTATACAGCTTTCTGTTCCGTCAACTAGCAAACCTTTTTTCACACTGAGAACCAACATACTAACCGTTTATTCTTTAGAGACGTTCCAGCTCAAGATTTCATTAACGCTTACGCTCAATTCTTGCAAAGACAAGGTAAATTAGAAGTCCCAGGTTACGTTGACCTTGTCAAGACTTCTGCTGGTAATGAATTACCACCACAAGAAGCTGAAACTTGGTTCTACAAGAGAGCTGCTTCTGTTGCCAGACACATCTACTTAAGAAAGCAAGTCGGTGTCGGTAAGTTAAACAAGTTATACGGTGGTGCTGCCAACAGAGGTTTCAGACCACACAGACACGCTGATGCTTCTGGTTCCATCAACAGAAAGGTTTTACAATCTTTACAAAAGATCGGTGTCTTAGAAATTTCTCCAAAGGGTGGTAGAAGAATCTCCGAAAATGGTCAAAGAGATTTAGATCGTATTGCCGCTCAAACCTTAGAAGATGACGAATAAATTATTCAATAGTTTCATTCTCTATTCTGTATAATATCTCACGAAACAACGATTAATATATATAATATTTAAGACCGTTTCACTAATTCAAAACTGTAGTTAAACCCCATCTTCATTGTGATACACGGTAGTTCCGCATGTATTCTACCATCATAATGTTCATAGTTACAAACAAATATCGTTGATTTTATTCTATAAAATATTTTTAAATCTAACTACTTTCACAGAGGTCAACTACCCCTTGTGCAACTTCTTGTCCCAATCTTTCATTAACAAGAATACCGGCATCTTCATGCAATCCAATCCACGTCAATGGTGTCTGGCTTGGGAGGGATATAATCCATTGTTGGTACTGATCTAAAGAATTAGTCTCCGGCATCTTTAAAATCTCACCCGATATTCTGGTTAAATCATTCTCTATCAAATTAAACGTAGATTCAAAAGATTTATCGGTGAACAAATAATCAGCAAGCGATGTGAAATATATTCTATCATCTTCGTCCGCAACTTTACTTCCATAGGTTATTTTTCCAATAAGGTACTTCAATTCATTCCAAGGAATCAATTTTGGATCAACGTTTGTTCTCCTAAGGAATGGTTCAAATACTTGACTGATGACATGCCATGCACAAGCAAAATCGGAATCATTAATATCATAAGCTTTCTTGAATGATGCAGGAACAAATCTTGACCTCTCAATAATAACGGAATGGTACCAAATCAACAAAAGGTAAACCCTTCTAATCTCGACAGGTCCGGAATCAAATACGGTGGACCTAACAGACTTAAATGTTTCAAGGATAATAGAAGGTAACCCTAATTCATTTTCAAAGTTCAAAACCTTAGACCTTGCAATCAATCCAGCCGGCAATTTTGATTTATTGCTACAGGTCAAGAAAATCTTGGTATCTGGCACTATATTCAAAGAATTTAATTTCATTTCCAAGCGAGTTACCCATTGAGGAGACATTTGAATATTCTGGATGATTACCCAACTTTTATTCTGTATGGCCTTTTCAATTTCCAAATTTGCAATCTCTGAACCTTCCTTTGAACCCATTGACACGATCGATAATTTCTTTTTGGTATCTAAAGCATGTTTCTCAACCTTGTACGAAGGATCAAAGCCATCTTGAGACGTCATAATGATAGTATTAAATTGCTCACTAGAACACCAATATTCAAAATCATATGGAGAACTATATGGCGAAGCTGCATCGTACAAAAATGGAGTGATAGTGCTGAATGTTTCCACGATGTTTTGCTTTTGGTTAGGGTTACTCAAAGCTAAAATGGATTTCGAGAGTATTTTCAAAGTAGCACAATCTTTATTCGTTTCCAAAAGGTTGTAGACGTCCATGCTTTCCGATTCATTCTTTATGAAGCACATTTCAAATATCTTAGAAAGAGCAGCATTTATATTATCCGAAGAAACCAGTTTTAAAACTTCCAATAACGCTCCCTTGAATATGCTTCCAATGTCTTCACTATAGTAGTCAATTCCCAATAATAATCCAAATTTGATTTTGTCTTTGAGTTGCAATGTGGGTGATATATCGGCAAATAATTCTCGGTACAACTTTTCGATGAAGGCAGGCACTTGATCTTGACCATAATTCACAAGAAGATTCGTTAATTGGGAAATGAAACTTGAGAGCGAGAAACTGTAAAATCCATTGATTCTTCCAAGCTGTTCAATAGTTGTGAAAACAGAAGATGAATGTTTGGCAATTTCTTGATAATTATTTCTTGCTTCTTCTACGTTTAACATAACACCAGCAGATTGATCCAATTTCTCATTAATACTAATAGCTTCCGATTTCAATCTTTCAAGGGTTTCCAAAACAAGATCATTCTCCAAAATTTCACCTGCAGATTGATTAAGTGAATCCAAGAGTTCTTTCTCAAGCGTTTCTAAGCGAACCCTATACTCACCGTTAAGAGCTACCAATTCCGATCTCTTCCTCTCCACATCAGGTTTCAATACCTTCAATGCAATATCTAATGTTCTGTTTTCAAGACTTCCGCTAGTAATCGTGAAATTAACAATGGTTGTTCTTGAAGACACGGAAGTTGGTAACTTAATTTGAGAATCCTTAGAACATAATATCATTTTGAAATTTGGTGAAAAATCAATCATTTGGTTCCCTAACTTTATTATCTGCCTACCACCGTTTCTCCTTACCTCTCTTCTTAATATTGGATCCAACACTGGATCGTAATATTCACAATCTTGAATTATTATAGTCCCACCAAATCGTAATGCATTTTCTAGTTGATTAATATACCCCTCATTCAAGAAACTTGTAATGGTTGCGGATCTTTTAGGACGAACTTTATCTAATACCTTAATGATGTTCGATGTTGGATCAATTACAATAGCGGTCTTTGCTTGATGCAATAACGAAAGGTTATTTACATTCAATTCATCATCTGTTAAGCCACATTCTACCCATTTTAGAATTTCATTCGAACTTACCAAGTAATGGGATATATTTAAGTTTTCATGATAAACGATTCCGCTTTTGTTCAATTTATCTTTCCACAATTTCATTAATATCAGTCTACCCTTTTGATCATAGATACCTGCATATACTGTAAAGGCGGAAACTAACAATGAATTACCAACCAATCGTTCCCTCTCATCACTAAACTTTATCACACTTTGTTTCCATCTTTCTCTTTCAGATTTAAGATTCTCAATTAAAGCGAGACTTCTTCCAACTTTTGTTTCAACAGTCTTCATTTCCATTTTAATATTTTCTGTCTCTCTTATAACCTCACTGTAGCTATTCTTATAAGTATCAATACTCTCATTCAACTCCAGAATCATCTGATCAATAGCAATCAATTTAGCTTTTGTTTTCTTTGTCTGAGACTCGATGTTCTCCATTTCTTCCTTTAAAGGACCTATACGCTGTAAAATTGTAGCGTAATTCAACTGAGCTTTGACCCATATAATTAATGGACCACATGCTTTACTTGCTCTATGGACCACCTCGAAGTTATAATCATCTCTCGATAAGTACACTTCTTCCATATATTTTCTAAGTTCGAGTGTCAATCTAGTCTCTGTATCAAAGCGAACAATATTGGCTATAAAATCTTCTCCACGAATAGCGGATTGAACCTCTCTCCAAGTGCCCACATCATATCCAAGCAAAATACAGACGGATTCCATTGTCATCTTAACAGCTGCGGGAGGGTTCATCATACTTCTAATTTCAGTCAAATGCTGTTTTTTAATATTTTGGACGCCTCTTTGTGCTTCTAAAACCGTAGGCTCAACTTCGGCCAAGTCATCCAATACAACTTTTCTACGTTTCTCAATTTCAATCTCTTGTTTCTCGAGATCTGCCTGTGTTGCCACGGAAAATTCCTGTCTTCTTTCTGCTTCATTTTGGTCTGTAATCATCTTGTTTAACATCTCTTTTGCTTCCATGTCCTTGTATACCAAGACTTCTTGTTTCTTCGCTAGTTCCGACTTCAACTTGTTGACCTGAACCATTGTTTCTCGTAATTTGTCAAGACCAACACTTATATGACGCTGGCTTTCTTCCATTTCATATTGCTTTTTAGAGAATAACTTCGTGAATGCTTCAATCAAGTCCAAAAAATTGCTAGGTGTTCTCTTATAGGTTAATGTTGGTTTGTAGGTTGGAACTTCACGGTGAATGTAAATCATGACATCTACTATAACATCTCTGAAATTTTGCGGGATTCTGTTTATACATGGATCAAATGATTCTGGAATACAATACGTCGCTACATCCAATGGAACTGCATCTACTTTCACATGTGCAATTTCATAAAGCGTGGTATTCGACCATTCACCCATCCAACTGAGAACACATCTATTGAACAATGCAGGCGAGGAAACAACAGCATCATTATTTCCACTCTTAGTATCACTAATACTGAAAATAACATGTAAGTTCTGAGAAATTTGTTCTGTGAACCATCCGTAGAGCTCATCATCGGTATCAAGCAATAAACCGTTGGAATGAGATACTTCTAAACACATATTCATCAATGCGGTGTAATCCTCTCCTTCAAAAAGACCAGGAACTTCTGCATTAGCCAACAATGTATTCATTCTTTCAACAAAAGAGGTTTCCAAAATGCTTGATTCATCGATTATGAAACAGATTCGTTCACCACTTGCACATCTTAGTAAAATCTTTCGTAAGGTTTCATCAAAATCTTCAATAGAATAATTTCTTCTGACATTTAACTGCTCAACCTTCAAACCGTTGATCCAAGCTACAAATTTTGATAATGTCGATCTTCCACTAGTGCTTGGTCCAACTAATAACATATGACCTTGTGGTTGTCTTAGTACCCTATCAATTCTTAATGCATAATCCAACATGTCTTGATGTAGCACCAAATCCACTTCAGTTTCTTCTTCACTGAAAACTCTGAGACGTTCCGCAAGGAATGCCTTAAGCTCATTTTGATCAACAGATTTATAGTTCAATGTCAACCAATTACTAAATAATACTGGAGCTTCGAAGCAACTATCTAATTTAGTATTTGGAAAATATTTCAATGAGACATCCTTGAATAATTGTAATGTCCAAAGCTTCTCTTTCTCAGTAACTAATCTGTCATAAAACAATCTCAACCCTTCATGGTACCACAACCTCAAGAACGAGTTAAAATCAGTATACTCGGTGGACTTTAATGCTTCCAATAAACCTCTACTCCATCGAGTAAGTTCACGAGGAGAATAAATATAATGACTCTGAATATCAGTCGTGAATCGCTCTCTTGTTCTTTGATAGACCTCAATATTTGCATCTGTTACGGCTTTGGCAAATCCTCTTAAATCTGGAGCACATTTCAATAATGCCAAATTAAATGTTTGATAAATTTGGTTCATAGCTGGAACACCAGGATAATCAACCATAATCAAAGATGCATGTCTCAAAAATCTTTCACTCAATTTATTTCTACCAGGATCATTTGGTGAGTTACATGCCCCCACAAATTGAATGTTTTCAAGTGAAACCCATTGCTGGTCTTTCATTCTCCAAAATCCTCCGTGCTCGATCATTATTCTAATTAAAGAAATGACTCTTTGAGTACCATAAATGTCAACTTTAGGTAAATTGATTTCATCACAGAATACTACCACCCATTTGTCATTAACCTTCGGAGAAAGCAGAATACCACGGTTTGTCTTCTTATATTCACAAAACTGTTCTAAAGATCTCATTAATGAAAGTGGAGAGGTTTCTTTGGAAAAATTCAATGTTAGGACATCCAATTGCGGTGACTTTCGAAGGGCTTCAAATAACGTCATGGTCTTACCTGAACCTGGAGGTCCACAAAGTAATAATGTCCTGTGTTCATTCAAAATCAGATAAACAAGATCTTCGTGTCGTACAGTATCAATTGTAGGAACCACAATATTTGGACTTGTCACTTCATGAGGCTCAAGCTCCACTACCGCAACTTTATTATTCCAGGATGCCCATTCACATTCAGGCAAAGAAACATAATAATCCATATGATGAGCATCAATAGGTTCCAAATGAGCAAAGCAACTTAGTCTAGCCACTTCGGAACCAAATTTTTCCTTTTCTAATTGTGAAGCATCACCAGCAAAAGACCATATCAACGAAAGAAGAACAGCTTTTTCAACAAATTTCTTAATTTCAATCCTTTCCGTACATTCATTTCTTGAGCTAAATTCAACTAGACGTCTTAAATGAGATTTTAATAAAACTTCAAAAGACCCAATTGCTCTTTGAAAAGAAAAATCCATAATGTGATTAATATTTTTAGAAATCTTTACCACTGAATCTAAAACCTCTCTCTTCAAAATTACAGATATTTTGTCCAAAAATTCATTCTTCAATCCATACACAGGGCTTAATGGCCCACTTGCATCTTCTCCAAGATCAAATGAACGTGTTCTTAACTCATGGATGAGTTTCTTAAGATCTGCCTGCATGGAAATCAAAGACCGGTCAAACCAAACCATTCCTGTTCTACTGACAGTAGCCGGGGACGTGTATTGCAAACTATCCACTTCAAACACAATTCTCACATTTGGCGGCAAGCGTAAACGTTCACCGTTAGGAAGGGTTAATATCTTGTTATCATCTAATACACTGTTGAGGTTTTCAGCCCATTGTGGATCAATATCACCATCAAAAACAATCCAAATACGTTTCGACAATTCACCTCTTAAATTTTCTATTATTCTTCTTAGAATGCTTGTATAAAGACCATCTGTCCATTCTCTTGTTACGAGATCTAAATTCCCATAAATTTCTTCCTTTGTTAAAACTTTTGCATCAATATTGAACTTAATATGTTCAGTGTTTTCTACGATCAGTAGGGCGTTCACTAACAGATTCAAAATGGATGATTTACCTGATCCCGATTCTCCCACTAACATTATACCATGGTTGGATTTCTGAATATCAAATAATTGTAAAGCTTTAGCAATCCATCTTTCATCATAAAGCAAACCGTTGGTTTCACAGTATTTTTCAATCTCAGTTGTTAACTTCGCATTGTTATCAATTTCATAGCTCACATTACGGAAATACTTATCTTTCAATTGTTCAAACAAAATTTCATCCAGTCTTACCAACTTAGGAAGGATAGTCTCGGAAATACTTTGTAAAACAAATCCATATTCCCATGATTTTGAATCCAACCCTGCTTCTCGCTTTGATTTTCGTTTGGTCACTCCACATCTAATTAACATACTCTTGAGGGCTCTCAATCCAAAATCATAATGTGCTTGTTTCGAAACCAGGCATGAAAGTTCTGAAAAGAAGGGTACAATAAGTTGAGCCAATTCTCTAGAGTTTTCAAATGCTTGTGACGTAAGTATAACCTCAACAATAATTTCACTATCTGGCTTAGTCATAGCAAAGCTTCTAAATAATTTCTTCAAGTTTTCAGGTAATTCATTTCTTCCGACATATCCTGGATTCATAGTCACAAATATACCAGTCTCTGGGTTTACACTTATACTTCTTCCAGAAAGAGGAATCAATGTTTCTGGATTTCTCAAACCGTGTTCAATATTTTCAATCAGAAAAGATACTGCACTCAAATTCTTGTCATCTAAACGATTAAATTCATCAAAACAACCCCAAATTCCCACCTTACAAAGACCAAGGAAAATTCTACCCATTGATTGAAAATCGAATGATTCATCACAGCAAAATACCAAAACCATTTTTCCCAAATTGTGCCCTAATGCTTTAACTGATTCGGTTTTCCCTGTCCCTGCAGGACCAAATGGTGATCCACCTTGTTTCATACTTAACGCTTGGCTCATGGTTATGAAACAATCGTTGATCAATGGAGTATACGCCAATTTTTCTGGAATTCCTAAATATTCAAATCCATAAACTATATCAGATGTTGCAAGCTTAACATGTAAACCGGTGAGTGGATCATTGTTGGAAATATCGTAGTAGAACCGTTGACTCAAATTCCAAATCGAGCTTCTTTCCATATCTGTAGCTGTACCTAATAGCCGTTCCAAGATATCTCGTTGATGAATAGCTTCAATGGCAAGGTATTGAATTTTCTTTCTCTCCAAATCCAGTATATCCGAATCAATCAAATTAGTAAGAATGCTAATAAACTCATGTAAATTATCAAGCTGTCCTTGAAACTGGCCATCTTTAACCGCCTCTTCAGTCTTGTTAGTGAAATATATCTGAATTAACAATGTCGCAACTTGTGCCGGTACACTGGTAGTAAAATCCAACACATTATTGGAATCAAGCTTCGTTTCAAATAAATCCTTACAAATCGTAATATTGTGTTTCACAATAGCAGAGAGAGTCAATCTAGTTTCCAATTCTAATTCTCTTAGCCATTCATTCAAACGGGAAAACTTAATCAAAGACACGGGAGTATTCAACATCAACTCTTCCCCTTCTTCACTATACACTCCCACAATCGATGAAGATTCCTTTTGATATATGACTCCTTGAATACCTCCAAACATCTTTTTGAAATGTCTATTAACACGACTAATATCATGTGAACCTCCAATGATCTCTAATAAATCTTCATTCCCAACAAAGTAGAATCTTGGGAATAATTCTCTTTGTTTTTCAAGGTAATCTGTTAATGATTTCCGAACTTTCGTTAAACTATCCAAAAACTTATTCATTATTGATTGAATGTCACTCACTAATATAATATCAATAACCAAATTAAATTTGTATATCCTCTTTAATATATTGAAAAATTCATACGTAATATTCGTAAATCGAGTAGTTTCAATGGGTAATAAACTTCTAATATCACTGTTTGGACTACCAAACACCCCATCTAAGTACACCCATTGTCGTTGAACTTCAATCCAAGTATCTAAAATTACAAACAATGTATTCAATTTCTTTTCCAATTCGCTAATCTCTCTTTCAAAACTTCCAAAATAAGGTGAATTCTTCATACTTGCCAAAGCATTAATATCATTATTACATTGATCAAATAATGTATCCCAATTTTTCACCAAACGACATTTCTTTTCATAATTTGATAATTCAAAAGTAACAGATGACCATCCTTCATTAATACTATTCAATTTCTCTTCAATTGTTCTTTCATTATTAGCTTGTTCTAAAATAGCATTAACAGTTTGAATATTTAAACTAATATTCAAATTCCAAACATCACCAACAGTCAATTCATCCATGGATAGCTTAGGTGCACCCAATTGTCCCAATAATACTTTCCAATGACGAGGCTTCATACAATCACTTTTCAATTCAGAAATCTTCGAATGGTTCTTCAAGTGATTCTTTACTGAATTTTGAATCTCATCAACAGCAGCATATTGTCTGATATTCACAGGTAAGGATCTTGATGCATTCAAGATATCGTCCAACGTACGATGTAATTGTCTAGGTTGAAATTCGGTCCATTTCCAATTCTTTAATCTATCAAGATCTTCCCATAAAATATTCACAGATGACCAAACTGATTTAAGGTCTTTAATTTCTTCAGTAACTAAACTTACATCGTCAATGGAAACGATTGTAATATTCAACAGGGTAGAAACATGTATGATTGATTTAGATTGTGTCTCCAATTTTGAGAATAACCTTTGAAAATTATCTAAATCAATAATAGCTAAGGATGGATTCAAATTACCAGATATTGGTTTCTTTACCAGCCATTCTTGACATAATGATTTGATTGAATCATTGAGTTTTGTAGCTTCGGCCATAACTTTTGATGCAAGAATTTCCAAGTTTTCTTCAATTAAGATATCCTTTCGTTCAACCAACAGAATAACCATGGAGAAATTATTCTCTAATTGCTCGATATACATCCAATCTGGTGGAAATTTGAACCTATGACGGAATAGATAGTTTTGTATTTGTCTATAGTTAACTAATTTCTCGTTCCATGATTCCAACTGTTTCTTATAACTGAAATAAATATCTATACTTGCGATCAACTTGGAAGTATTCAAGTGAAAATTTAAAGGAGTCTCAAGAGTTTCTCTTGCTGATATTAACTGATGATTAAACGATAATGATTCATTTTCAAACTTCTTCGAAAATTTCATTAATAATTGTCTTTGAAAAGAGTCAAACTTTAATGTAATTCGGTTTTGTACCTTTGCAAAATTAATAATAAACAATTCGGCAAACTTCTTCTCTGGTTCTGCTTGATCAAAAACATTTCTATTCTTTAGTACTTCTTGTATAATCTTAAACCAATCAGATACTGAGTCTGATTCTTTTAACAATTTTGCTGATTCTTCCGGATCTTCTAAATTCAATTCCCATAAATTTTGCAAAAGTTTCAATTTTCCAATATATTCTTCCGCACTATCATATAAGGATTCAATCTTCTCCAAAACACTATTAAACTCCTTTTCAGTGAGTGGGTATTGATGTATTATGCTTTTGAAATTGGATGGTGGAGAATTTAATTGTTTGATAACCATTTGATTTTCAACAATAGAAATCATCTTATTTAGAATCTCAAATGAGTGTTTCTTTCCTGCCCCGAATTCCGGTATAATCATCAACGATTCGTCTTGAAAGCTAAGGGAATGTTTATATGTATCGATATCTTGATCATATTTATCAAGTTCTAAAATTTCGATTTCTTCATCATCATCATTACTGAATCCCAATACTTTCTTATTGTAAATAAGCAATTGAGTTTGCAATCTTTCACTAAGAACGGTTTCAACTTCTTTATTAATAAACTTCGCCAAAACGTCAATGTTTTCAATCTTTTCCAACAAAAGATTATTAAATTCCAATTGAAGCAACTTTAACTGAGCTTCAATTGATGAAAACTCAAAACAACAAACTTTCAAATTATGTATACAATTATTCATAAAACAATAAAAATGTTCCAATTTACTTAATTGTGAACTGAACTCACCCACTGAATCTTGGAACTTATTTAATTTATCTAATGATTTAAATTCAACTAAATTATCATTACTTGTTAATAATGGTTCCTTCAAATTCTGCAATTCTATCGCTTGTATTAAATGAATCCATTCCACGGTATCCGCTACTTCTTTTAGAGTTGTCTCAATCGTTGACACTTGCGAAGAAACCAAAAATCCAAGTGATTTCCCATATCCAGAAGTTTCTAGTTCAATTTCAAAAAGTCTTGAAAGCGATGTAATATGATCTCTCAACCCTATAACAAATGGATATAATTGATGAATTTTCTTGTATTGAATCATTATAGATGCTGGTATTTTGTATCCCAAATTAGATAATTGACTCAATTGCTCATATGTTTCAAGTAAAGTATAATTGAAGTTAACAATAATCTCAAATTTATCATTCGATTTCTCTACAATTCTTAATACTGGACCTAAAGTTTCAAAAGAAATTGCTGATTGATTGATCCCTTCTATCCATTTATTAAAAATATGTTCAGGATTTAAAGTATTAATCATTTTATTGGTAATTGCATCAATCTTAACTCCCAAAGAGTAACTTTTCCAATTTGAACCTAATAAATTCTCCAAATTGTCTCTATAAAATGACAATTTTGAAATCAAACTTGAATTCCAAATAATTTCCGATGCAATATTATTGCCATTTGCTTGAAATGTTTCACCATTTTGTAAACTTGACATCATGTCATTCCTAGCATTTGAGTTCAATACAATAAGTTTTTGGATCTCGGAATCTGCAACTGTCAATATCTTCAACTTAAATTCATCATAAATCAGAACCAATAAACCTGATGAATTCTTCGATATGAAAAACTTGTTATATAATGCCATGAAATCTATAAATGTATTGGCATCATTAAAAAAGCTGTTGATTCTTTTAATAATTGATGAATGTATCTCATTAGATACTACCAAATATGCTTCTTCGTTCATTGACCATATTAATGTACCTTGATGAGAAATATCCACAACATTAATCGGAACGATATATTGATTATATGCTTCATTAAGTCTATTGATTGAATCAACCTTCGAGTCATGTGAGGACACATTCTCAATGATATCTAATAAATTTGAATGATTGAATCTGAATTGTCTAAGGTGCAAAAGTCTTGCTTTCAATAAATCAAACTTTGTTTGGTCAACTTTAACTATCTGAAATTTCTCTTGACGTTTTCTTACTAATTCTCTCAATAAATTTATCAAATATTTCACATTCTGTTCAATAGTACCACAAAGTTTTTCAGAACATACGTTATAGATTTGAGAAAATTTTGGCAATGCCAATGACATGATTGACTTTTTTGCTAGCAATTCTTGAAATTTGTTGACTATGTCATTCAATATTACTTCAATGGTTTCAGTTGCTCTAGTCAATGGGACTGTATTCGATTTCACTTTTAAATGATTGAATATTCCTATTATTGCAATTTCAAACTTTGAAAAATCTTCATCTTCCGTTATGGTAATTAAATCATCTATAGGTAATTCCTTTAATAATGAATTATATAATTTTGCTTCTGTCAATTTGTTACTCAATCCAATATCGTTTGTAAAACTTAAAGTAATATGATATCTTTTTGCCTTATTCAACAAATCAATGGATAGTTTTACTTCAGTAGAATTGATTTGTTGATTCAATGATCCTAATGCAGTTTCCATTGATTTCCAAAATTGTATATCATCCACTATAGATGCTCCATCTAACGGATCATGACTTAATCTTGTAAGTGTTTGAATCTGCCTTATCCAATTGTTGGTAATAGTAGTGATTTCATTCAAGAACGCTGTATCTTCAAGCAACTCAGCAATAGAAGATTCATTATTCTCTTTTCCCTGGTTTATCAAATGCTTAATTTTGGGGTGAGCTGTAATTAATAAGTTGGGAATATGGATTCTTTGTTGAAGATGTTGTAATGATAAGGATAACTCATTGAACTTTTTCTTGGTTGTAGTTAATGAAGCTTCTTCGTTCGAAGCAGAAATCAAATCAAAATAAGGTGATAACCCAAGATTAATAGCTAATCTCAATTTTTCGAAATGTTCATTCGATTCATCAGTATCAATAATTTCCCTTTGTTCATCTTCTGAACTTATAGGTATATTTATAATATTCAATTGTTTTGTAAGTGGGATTGTCAGCAATAATTTTCCTTTTGATTTGATCAATATAATTAATGTATTGATATCCTTACCAGATTCCTCCAATTCATTAAGTTCCTTATGTATCTTAAATTGATCCTGCTTGTTGTATTTACATATATATAGTGTGTCAGGATTATAACTTGAAATGAATCCCTGTAAAGTATTTTCATCTTTATCAAACACAGGGGTGTTATTTGCTATCGAAATAAAACTAATGATAAAGTGGTGTAATTGATCCACGGATAATACCGTAGATGGATCTATGTTGTTGTCCATTGCGATGATCTAGCAATTCTTTGGAGTATTCTACGTTGATTGGTTGTAATTATTCTTGTTGACTTTGATTGATTTGTTTTGATTTTTTTTTACAACCAAACCTGTTAGCTATATGCAGGATGATATTTCAAACTGCAATAGAAAAAGTTGCAAAACCATTGACAAGTCTGGGGAATCTTATTCTTAGCATGAAGAAACATGATACCGGGCAAATTTAAGTTTTAGACACTAGCAATATTCAAGGTTGCCAGTTTTGCGAGGTTCGGTTTTAAGGGCCGTTGGTACTCTAATGTGTGCATTTTGGAAGCATTTAGTAGAGTGAGAGATGACGATTTTTAAAGAGTATCTGCAAGGTAATGTGAATCTCTTTTGCATAGGAAGTCCGTCAAAGGCATGCTTAAAATTCGATATCGCGATATAAAATATCAAATTACCCCTATCTTCCTAGTGGATCTAACGGTTTAGTATAAAAGTTGTAAGAATCGAGCCAGATTGGAGAAAATTTCAACCGAATTTTAACGAAAGTTCTCCAATTAGTTATTTTTTACGCGTTGAATCCCAATGGTGCAATTTTCAAGCAGTAAAACCACTTCTACCAAGCCCCAGTTTTATTCAATTGAATCATATTAATTGCTTTTGATGGATATATATTTCCAATTTGTAATTTTACTTTGAAAAAGAAACATGGATCATTGTTGGGGGGGGGGGAGAGAAAGAGGGAATTTGTTCCATTTTGGGAGGCAATCCCGTTTTCCCTTTGGCAATTTAGCTTGGTTCAAGAGCCAAGAGGAAACACCATCAAATGATCAAGTGAAGAGGGAACTTGGAAGCATGCACTGATTAGTAAGGTTCGGGGAAGTACGGAAAGTGGACCAAAAGTCACAAGGAAGTATATTGTTGCATGGGGGGAAGAAGAAAACTGTAGATTAGAACAATGGGGAAACTCGCAAAGAAATTTCGTTTTCCCTTGATAATCTCCGACGGAAACTAAATTCTTTCCTATTAATCATACAATACAATTAAAGTAAAGGGTTCTCCAATTGACTGTCCGCCATAATTGAACAAGTTTAAACGATATAATGCTGGTATATTATAGTGGAAAGCAATCCTAGTTACATGTTTATTTACTTGAAAGAAAATGACTCAAGGTACGTTTGTGTACCTGTGAGTCAGGATTGGAGTAGTAAATAAAACGTAAACAAAGATTAAATTTGAATTCTGGTTTGTTCGGATAACGGCTAGATTGAAAAAATTTAAATTTTTGCAAAGTTAACCGAAAGAGTATCAATAAGAATAAAACTTGTGGCTACGGAGAAGCTGTGATTATTTTTTGTGTACCTTATTTTTCTTGTGTATGCGAGTTTGCTTAACTTAAAACATAATTTATTTTGTTTTACTTGACATCAACGGAAAGTTTTTTTTCTTGGCCACCTGAGGATTTATTCCGTTCCGTTTTTCTTTGTTTACAAAAAACGCTATGATTCAAATACAAATGACCTTTACTGATGACGACTGCTTTCAATGACGTGAAATAAAATTTCTTATGTAGTACGTAGCATGAGTTGACACTAGAACCACTCTGTTTACACGTGCTTGAGCCCATTTATAAGAATGATTATTGTAAAGACTAGGTTCTTTTTCTTCCAAGTTTCAGCCTTACGTGCAGTAAATAAGTAAAATCTGAAAGAATTTCATCCGATTTTTTCCACCTAAAATTTTAAAAAATTGCGACCAGAAAACAAAAACATTTAGTTCGTAAAAATTACACACAAGAGAGGAAAGAGCTTCAATATAGAACTCAATTAGATACGGATTTATATCTGCGAATGCAGTACATTAAATTTGTTTATGATAGGAGAAGTTTGCTAACCTCCTTTGTTAGTTAAGTTTTATGAAAAGCGTCAATTATGGAGGGTCTCGATCTCTTTTTGATGTAATGTGAAATGATGATGACGGGTCGGAAATATGACCTTTATAATTTAGATCCCTTCTCTTTTTTTGTTTTAGTCTAAATAAGAAACGTTAACAAAAAACAAGGCTTAAATCCGAATGTAATTGGAACAAAAAATAATTTCACATTCTTCAACATTTCCAGAAAAGGACGGGAAGTATTTAAACCCGTTTAATTCCACTTAAAACCTGCATGTGTTTGACAGCCTTATCCTATTTATAGATATAGACTACTACTACTTTATAATTACATCTTTTAATAATAATTAATAAGTTAGTTTAACTACTGTTACTACTACTGCTATGTCAGAATCAATACACTCGGAATCCAAGAGGGATTCCCCTAGAGCAAGATCTGGGTCCTTTGATTCTTCATATGAACCAAGTCTTAATGAATATCATGGGTTTGATTCAGAAACAGGGAAAGATATCCAAGAATTAGCCAGAACTTTAACTCATGATTCAATCAAAGATACTGAATCTTCTGCTGCTTTAATCAAATATTTAACTCATATGTCAGAAGTTCCAGGTGTCAATCCTTATAGTGATGACATTTCAAATCCATCTTTAGATCCCGATTCTGATCAATTTAATGCTAAATTTTGGGTTAAAAATTTAAGAAAATTATATGAATCAGATCCTGATTATTATAAACCTTCTAAATTAGGTATAGCTTATCGTGATTTAAGAGCATATGGTATTGCCAATGATTCAGATTATCAACCAACTGTTACTAATGGTGTATGGAAATTTGCTGTTGAAACAATTAGAGGTCTTAGAAAACAAGATGGATCAAGAATGTTTGATATTTTAAAACCAATGGATGCAATCATGAAACCTGGTGAAGTTACTGTCGTTTTAGGTAGACCTGGTGCTGGTTGTTCGACATTATTAAAAACTATTGCTGTTAACACTTATGGTTTTCATGTTGGTGAAGAATCAAGAATTACTTATGATGGTTTATCTCCTCATGAAATTGAAAAGCATTATCGTGGTGATGTCATTTATTCAGCTGAAACTGATGTTCATTTTCCTCATTTAAGTGTTGGTGATACTTTGGAATTTGCCGCAAGATTAAGAACTCCTCAAAATAGAGGTATGGATATCCCAAGAGAAACTTATGCTAAACATATGGCTAGTGTTTATATGGCTACTTATGGTTTGTCTCATACAAGAAATACTAATGTTGGTAATGATTTTGTTCGTGGTGTTTCTGGTGGTGAAAGGAAAAGAGTTTCTATTGCTGAAGTATCATTAAGTGGTGCTAATATTCAATGTTGGGATAATGCAACTAGAGGTTTAGATGCCGCAACTGCTTTAGAATTTATTAGAGCTTTGAAGACTTCTGCTGCTGTATTGGAAGCTACTCCATTAATTGCCATTTATCAATGTTCTCAAGATGCTTATGATTTATTTGATAATGTATCTGTATTATATGAAGGTTATCAAATTTTCTTTGGTAAAGCCAATAAAGCTAAAGATTTCTTTATCAAGATGGGTTGGAAATGTCCTCAAAGACAAACAACTGCCGATTATTTAACTTCGTTAACCAATCCAGCTGAAAGAGAACCATTACCAGGTTACGAACACAAGGTACCAAGAACTCCTCAAGAATTTGAAACTTATTGGAAAAACTCTCCAGAATACGCATCATTAGTTCAAGAAATTGAACAATACTTTGTTGATTGTGAAACATTAAACACTAAACAAACTTATCATGAGGCTCATGTTGCCAGACAAGCCAATCATACCCCAGCTAAATCACCATACACTGTTTCATTCTCCATGCAAGTCAAATACATCATGGCTAGAAATATTCTTAGAACCAAAGGAGATCCATCAATTACAATTGCATCGATTGCTGGTCAAGTTATTATGGGTTTAATTTTATCTTCAGTGTTTTATAATTTGAATCAAACTACCGAATCTTTCTACTATAGAGGTGCTGCCATGTTCTTTGCTGTTTTATTTAATGCATTTGCTTCCCTTTTAGAAATCATGTCACTTTTTGAAGCAAGACCAATTGTTGAAAAACATAAGAAATATGCCCTTTATCGTCCTTCTGCTGATGCCTTAGCTTCAATTATTACCGAATTACCAACTAAATTCTTAATGTCAATGTCATTCAATCTAGTGTTTTATTTCATGGTAAATTTCAGAAGAGATGCAGGTAGGTTTTTCTTTTACTGGTTGATGTGTATTTGGTGTACTTTGGTCATGTCACATTTATTTAGATCAATTGGTGCTGTTTCAACCTCATTACCAGGTGCTATGACTCCTGCAACTGTATTATTATTGGCTATGGTTATCTATACCGGTTTCGTTATCCCCACTCCAAAGATGTTAGGTTGGTCAAGATGGATTAATTATATAAATCCAGTAGGTTATGTATTTGAATCATTAATGGTTAATGAATTTCATAATCGAAATTTCACTTGTGCTAATTTTGTACCAGCTGGTCCAGGATTTACTGATATTCCAGATGCAAATCGTGTTTGTTCTGCAGTTGGTGCCGAACCTGGTAATCTTATAGTTAATGGTTCTAATTATTTAAGATTGGCTTATCAATATGATAATTCACATAAATGGAGAAACTTAGGTATTACCATTGCATTTGCCGTTTTCTTTTTGGGTATTTATATTATGTTAACAGAATTTAATAAAGGTGCTATGCAAAAAGGTGAAATTGTTGTTTTCCTTAGAGGTTCCTTGAAGAAACATAGAAGAAATGCCGATTCCAAGAAGATCAATGCTGTTGATGCTGAAACTGGTCATCAAGAGAAAGTTGGGTATAAAGAAGAAGCAGAAGCTATTAATAATGAAAAGAAGGGTGCTCTTTCTTCTGAAAATTCAAGTGATCAGGAATTACCAAGTAATAGGGAAATTTTCTTGTGGAGAGATTTAACTTATCAAGTCAAAATCAAGAAGGAAGATCGAGTTATTTTAGATCATGTCGATGGTTGGGTTAAACCAGGTCAAATCACTGCATTAATGGGTGCTTCAGGTGCTGGTAAAACAACTTTGTTAAATTGTTTATCTGAACGTGTTACGACTGGTGTTATTACTGATGGTGTTAGAATGGTCAATGGTCATTCATTAGATTCTTCATTCCAAAGATCAATTGGTTATGTTCAACAACAAGATTTACACTTACCATCTTCTACGGTTAGAGAAGCTTTACAATTTTCTGCCTATTTAAGACAGTCGAATTCTGTTTCAAAGAAAGAAAAGGATGAATATGTTGATTATGTTATTGATTTACTAGAAATGACGGATTATGCTGATGCATTAGTTGGTGTTGCTGGTGAAGGTTTGAATGTCGAACAAAGAAAGAGATTAACCATTGGTGTTGAATTGGTAGCTAAACCTAAGTTGTTGTTGTTTTTGGATGAACCTACTTCAGGGTTAGATTCTCAAACTGCTTGGTCCATTTGTAAATTGTTGAGAAAGTTGGCTGATCATGGTCAATCCATTTTATGTACTATTCATCAACCCAGTGCTTTATTATTGAAAGAGTTTGATAGATTATTATTCTTGCAAAAGGGTGGTCAAACTGTTTATTTTGGTGATTTGGGAGAGAGCTGTCAAACATTAATCAATTATTTTGAAAAGTATGGTGCTGATCCATGTCCAAAAGAAGCAAACCCAGCTGAATGGATGTTACAAGTTGTTGGTGCTGCTCCTGGTTCCCATGCTAAGCAAGATTATTTCCAAGTTTGGAGAAATTCAAGTGAATTTGATTCAGTTCAACAAGAATTGAATGATATGGAAACTGAATTAATCAAATTACCAAGAGATGATGATCCTGAAGCTCATTTGAAATATGCTGCCCCATTATGGAAACAGTATTTGATTGTTACCCAAAGAGTTATTGTTCAACATTGGAGAACTCCAGCATATATTTATTCCAAAGTTTTCTTAGTTGTTTCCGCTGCACTTTTCAATGGATTCTCATTCTTTAAAGCTGATAGATCAATGCAAGGTCTACAAAATCAAATGTTTGCTATATTTATGTCTTTCATTCCCTTTAATACTTTAGTCCAACAAATGTTACCTTATTTCGTTAGACATCGTGAAATTTATGAAGTTAGAGAAGCACCTTCAAGAACTTTTAGTTGGGTTGCATTTATTTCTGGTCAAATTACTTCAGAAATGCCATATCAAATCGTTGTTGGTACCATTGCATTCTTCTCCTGGTATTATCCTGTTGGTCTTTATAACAATGCTGTTCCTACCAATTCAGTTAATTCTCGTGGTGTTCTTATGTGGTTATTGCTCACTTCATTCTATGTCTATACTTCTACTATGGGACAATTATGTATTGCTTTTATTGAATTAGCTGATAATGCTGCTAATTTAGCTACTATGTTGTTCACCATGTGTTTGAACTTCTGTGGTGTCTTAGCTGGTCCTGATAAATTACCTGGCTTTTGGATTTTTATGTATAGAGCCAATCCATTTACTTACTTAATTCAAGCTATTTTATCAACTGGTTTAGCTAATACTAATGTCACATGTTCTCAAGCTGAATTATTGACTATTATACCACCATCTAACACCACATGTGATCAATTCTTAGATCCTTATATTTCATTTGCTGGAGGTTATGTACTTACTAATGAAGCTGGTTCTTGTGATTTTTGTCAAATGAATTCAACTAATGATTTCTTAAAATCAGTTAATGCTTTGTTTAGTGAAAGATGGAGAAATTGGGGTATTTTCATTGGTTTCATTTTTATTAATATCATCTTTACTATTTTCTTTTACTGGTGGGCTAGAGTTCCAAAGGGTAACAGAGAAAGAAAACATAAGAAAGAGTAAATCAAACTCTGTTTACTTCTTCCTTGTTCTATAGACTTAATTATAATATATATTTGTGTACAGATTAATATCATTTTACATTTTGATTTTTTTAGATTTGATTGTGAAAGCTTTGGAAAAATTACTTCCTTCTTTTAGATATCTAATCATAATAAGTTAGTGTCCCAATATGTCTTAGAAGGAGGGGGAAAGATGGTGGTAGATAATACAATTTTCATAGTTCTATTTAAGGGGGATTAATTAAATAGTACCGGGACTCGGATAAATTGTGTCCATCATAAATTCTATTCCTAGCCGAAGATGATAAACGAAAACGTGGAGTTGTTCATTGCTTCAATAAATTTGAATACTTTAAAACCTTTACAAGAGGAATTCAAACAATTAAATAATTATTTTAATTCCCAAGATTGATGGATTGCTCATTGATGTAAGAGCTTTCAATTTGAAGGGCTTCACTTCAAATTCAAATTAAATCATTTAAGAGCTTGTACATAAGAAATAATCGGAGATTTAAAAGTATTTTATATGAAGAAGCGGTAGGTAATTAACGCCATTTTTATCGAATTTCTCGTCTCTTGCCTCTATTGGCCACACAACAAATTTAATAGATCTCTAACATACTCTAATCAATTGTTGTATAAGTATACTGTCAACTAAGAAGGCGTGCACTCTCTTGTTGCTTTATAGAAGTATTTTAATTAGAATGAGGGAGATCATTCGTTTCTTGTATAAATGTAAACAAAGAAACAATTAGAGAGGATGAGCATGAAAATGGGGGGTGATGTAAGTTGCGTCCCACACGGCTTGAGATCGGAGTTTCGGTCTTAATTTATAAATTATGTTAAATAATAATTTTCCTTTTGAATTAAATCCGCATGATTTCACTTCATCGTTTCTTGTAGTAAAGTTTAACTTTAATTCTTAGATTCTCCTATAAATTGAAATCAATTACCTGCTGCAATGTACTTAAATTTATTTCGTCTAATATTTAATTTATTACTATATTGAAGAATTTAGAATACTTCGGAATTTTTCTATGAATAAAGAGAGTAATTCTACTACTAATCAGGATGACTCTGTAGAGGCCCTCGAGAATAACGGTCATCCTGAATATCTGGGGTTCACCCCACAAACTGATCAAGAAATTCGTGATTTGGTACGAACCATGTCTCATGAAGAAAATTCATCATTGAAATTGATTCGGTATTTAACATCAATGGAAGATGTCCCAGGTATTAATCCTTTCGAAAGAGAAATATCCAATCCAGCATTAGATCCCGATTCATCGGAATTTGATGCCAAATTCTGGGTTAAAAATTTAAGAAAATTATATGATTCAGATCCTGAATATTTTAGACATTCGAAATTAGGCGTTGCGTATCGTGATTTGAGAGCTTATGGTGTTGCTAATGATGTTGATTATCAACCCACGGTAACTAATTTTCTTTGGAAACACGCTACAGAGATAATACGTCTCTTTATGAAAGAAGATAAATCAAGAATGTTTGATATTTTGAAACATATGGATGCTATAATGAAACCTGGGGAAGTAACGGTTGTATTGGGTAGACCTGGTGCTGGTTGCTCAACATTATTGAAGACTATTGCTGTGAATACATATGGCTTCAATGTTGCTTCTGAATCAAAAATTAGTTATGATGGTCTTACTCAAGGGGAAATTGCTAAGCTGTATAGAGGTAGTGTTATCTATTCCGCAGAAACTGATGACCATTTCCCAAGTATGACTGTCCAAGATACATTAGAATTTGTAGCCAGATTAAGCACCCCACAAAATAGAGGTGATGGGATTGATCGTGAAACTTATGCCAAACATGTAGCCTGCGTCTATATGGCAAGTTACGGTTTGCTCCCTGCAAGAAACACACCAGTTGGGAATGCTTTTATTCAAGGTTGTTCTGGTGGTGAACGAAAAAGAGTTTCTATCGCGGAAGTCTCATTGAGTGGTGCGAACTTACAATGTTGGGATAATGCAACTAGAGGATTAGATGCTGCCACAGCTTTAGAATTCATCAGAGCATTGAAGACATCCGCCACCGTTTTAGATGCGACACCTGTGATTGCCATCTATCAATGTTCTCAAGATGCTTATGATTTATTTGATAATGTGTCTGTCTTATATGATGGTTATCAAATCTTTTTTGGTAAAGCTGATAAGGCGAAAGAGTTTTTCGTTAATATGGGATGGAAATGCGCACCAAGACAAACAACGGCTGATTATTTAACAGCAGTTACAAATCCAGCTGAAAGACAAACATTACCCGGATATGAACACAAGGTACCAAGAACTCCTCTAGAATTTGAAACTTATTGGAAGAATTCATCAGAATATAACCAACTTATAAACGATATAGATCAATATCTTTCAGATTGTGAGAAACTTAACACTAAGAAGACTTATTATGATTCCCATGTTGCTAAACAGTCTGATCATATAAGTGGGAGATTACCATATACAGTATCCTTCTTCATGCAAGTGAAATATATAGTCAAGAGAAACATTCTTCGTATTAAAGGAGATCCATCAATCACAATAATGTCAATCTTCACCCAAGCTATTATGGCCCTTGTCATTTCATCCGTTTTCTATAATCTAGATTCTACTACCCAATCAATGAATTATCGAGGTGTTGCATTATTCTTTGCCGTCTTATTGAATGCGTTCGCATCACTTTTAGAAATCATGACATTATTTGAAGCAAGACTGATTGTTGAAAAACATAAGAAATATGCATTATATCGTCCTTCAGCTGATGCGTTGGCCAGTATTATTACCGAACTACCTACAAAGTTATGTATGTCATTATCATTCAATGTTGTTTATTACTTTATGGTTAATTTGCGAAGAAACCCAGGACGATTCTTTTTCTTCTGGTTGATTTGTATTACATGTACGTTAATCATGTCCCATTTATTCAGAGGTATAGGAGCCGTATCCCATTCTTTGGCAGGTGCCATGACTCCTTCCAACATTTTGTTGTTGGCTATGGTGATGTATACTGGATTTGTTGTACCTAAACCAGACATGTTAGGTTGGGCAAAATGGATCACTTATATAAATCCCATTTCCTACGCATTTGAATCATTGATGGTTAATGAATTTCACGATCGGAATTTCACTTGTTCAACATTTATTCCAATGGGACCAGGTTATGATGATATTTCAAATGCAAATAGAGTTTGTTCCGTTGCTGGTGCCGATCCTGGTGGGGCAGTTGTTAGTGGGACTGAATATCTTAGATTAATGTATGGGTATAACAATGCACATAAATGGAGAAATTGGGGGATTTGTGTTGGATATGTGATATTTTTTTTGATTATTTATATCTCATTGTGTGAGTTTAATAAGGGGGCAATGCAAAAGGGTGAAATTGTTCTTTTTTTGAAATCATCCTTGAGGAAACATAAAAGAAAAGTACGCTCCAGTAGTACTACTGACATAGAAAGTGCTACAAATGAGAAGGTACTGTATAAGGAAGAATCAGAGGCCGATAATAATTCAAGTAGTAGTAAATCTACCAAGAAAGGAGGAGGAGTTGTGAATTTGGCCCAAAAGCAGGACATTTTCTTTTGGAGAGATTTGACATACCAAATTAGAATTAAGAAGGAGGATAGGATTATTTTGGATCATGTTGATGGATGGGTTAAACCTGGTTTAGTGACTGCGTTAATGGGTGCTACTGGTGCTGGAAAGACCACCCTATTGAATTGTTTATCGGAAAGACTTAAAGTTGGGGTGGTTACTGATGGGAGAAGGATGGTGAATGGACATCCATTGGATTCATCATTCCAAAGATCAATTGGATATGTACAACAACAGGATTTACATTTACCTCAGTCGACTGTTAGGGAAGCATTGACCTTTTCAGCATATTTGCGACAATCAAATTCTATTTCTAAGAAAGAAAAGAATGAGTATGTTGATTATGTTATTGATTTATTAGAAATGACAGATTATGCTGATGCTTTGGTTGGTGTTGCTGGTGAAGGATTGAATGTTGAGCAAAGAAAGAGATTGACTATTGGTGTTGAATTGGTAGCCAAGCCCAAGTTGTTATTGTTTTTGGATGAACCTACTTCAGGGTTAGATTCTCAAACTGCTTGGTCAATTTGTAAATTGCTAAGAAAGTTGGCTGATCATGGCCAAGCCATCTTGTGTACCATCCATCAACCTTCAGCGTTGTTAATGAAAGAATTTGATCGGTTATTATTCCTACAAAAGGGTGGACAAACTGTTTATTTCGGTGATTTGGGAGAGAATTGTCAGAGCTTAATTGACTATTTTGAGAAATATGGTGCTGATCCTTGTCCTCAAGAAGCAAACCCAGCTGAATGGATGTTACAAGTTGTTGGTGCTGCCCCCGGTTCCCATGCTAAACAAGATTATTTTCAAGTATGGAGAAATTCAGATGAATATCAACAAATCCAACACACCTTAGATGATATGGAACGAGAATTAGTTAAATTACCCAGAATCGAAGATTCGGAATCTCATTTGAAATATGCCACACCATTGTGGAAACAATACATCCTTGTGTCCTGGAGAGCTATTGTTCAAGACTGGAGAACACCCACTTACATATATTCCAAGTTATTTGTGTGTGTATTATCAGCTCTCTTTAATGGGTTTTCCTTTTTCGGTGCCAATAATTCAATGAGAGGGTTACAGAATCAAATGTTTGCCATTTTCTTATTCTTTGTTCCTTTTAATGTTATTGTTGAACAGATGTTTCCATACTTTGTGAGACATCGTGAAATTTATGAAGTAAGAGAGTCATGTTCAAGAATGTATAGTTGGACTACGTTTATGGCTTCGCAAATAACTTCAGAAGTTCCATATCAAGTTATTGTTGGAACATTAGCATTCTTTTGTTGGTATTATCCTGCAGGATTTTACTTAAACGCAGAACCTACAGATCAGGTCGCTTCTAGAGGGGTTTTGATGTGGATGTTGGTTACCAGTTTTTTCGTTTATTGTACAAGTATGGGGCATTTAGCTATTTCATTTAACGAAATTCCTATTAATGCAGGTAATGTTGCCCATTTATTATTTTCATTTTGTTTAATCTTTTGTGGTGTTTTGGCTGGTCCAAGTCAATTACCAGGGTTTTGGATCTTTATGTATAGAGTCAACCCGTTCACATATCTTGTTCAAGGTATTTTGGCAACCGCATTGGCGAATACTAATGTTGTGTGTACACCCCAGGAGCTTGTGACAATTGTTCCGCCTCAGGGACAGAGTTGCCAAGCGTTTATGCAATCGTTTATTGATAATTTTGGAGGATATGTTGCTACAGATACAAGTACAGGTGATTGTTTGTTTTGTCAAATGGATTCTACTAATGTTTTCTTGGCTAGTGCAAATGCATATTTTAGTCAAAGATGGAGGAATTGGGCAATATTTACTAGTTTTATTGCTATTAATTTGATATTAAGTATCTTTTTGTATTGGTTAGCTAGAGTTCCCAAAGGAACAAGAGAGAAGAAGAGAAAGGAGAAGCAATTGCAAACGGAGTAGTAATGATGATAATTGTATCTATTTTGAAAAATATTTTGATGATTAAGTATATAAATCCTATATAATGAATGATGTGTTGTTTTTAGAATTAGTACTTAATAATGTTAGTGAACAAAAATCAACTTTATTCTTGTGAGATGGCCAGCACTATCATGTCGTTGGTCACTTGTGAGACTTTGAAGATTGTAACCAATACTGATCACTGTGGTTACCCATAATCCCCTCTTATGGTAACTTCTTAGCTGCGCCACGTCTCATTCTTTGGTGCTTCAACGTTCTTCGCGATTGGGAGCCAAGAATCCATAATTGGGCGATAGAATAGTTATACCAGTTTCTGTATATTTTGCGCTTTTGTTCTCAACTGGAAACAAGGTTTATTGCCAAGAATTGTATATATACCCACAAGAAGCGCAAAATATATAGTATCATTGACTGGTAGTTCCAGCGCCAACGAAGTAAACGTGCTTTTTTTTTCTATTCATCAATCCAGGTACTTAAAAGAGATCTAAG
The DNA here is from genome assembly GCA_002105455.1 of Hemisphaericaspora xylofermentans. NCBI lineage: Eukaryota > Fungi > Ascomycota > Pichiomycetes > Serinales > Debaryomycetaceae > Hemisphaericaspora > Hemisphaericaspora xylofermentans. Next base: position 91,900 of record NDXA01000023.1, on the reverse strand, counting down.
ACCAACTCGAAGTATGAGATCTCACACTATGTTCGATAAACTCAAAGTAGTTTGGTTGTTGTGATGATTGAGGGTGTTTGTATTGCATTACTTCAAATTTCAACCAGTTTCGGTCAATTAGTGTTATATGAAAATCGACACATTTGATTTTATATTCGTAGAATGACTTTTATCTTTCGATTAATAAAACTGAACATAAATATTCATTTTTGTATTTTCCCCTAATGTTACGTAGATCCCTCCTCTATTTTGAAGGTTTGATTATGTTTCTTGTTCGATCATACAATTGAAAATGTATGTATGTTTGGATGTTTTCTAGATCCAAACTTTCCCAGCTGAACGCAGGCAAGTTCAAGTACTGTAACGCGTTGCAAAGCATCATAGTCCCGATTATTATTTTCCATCCATCATCACCTATTTAATCATTCGGATAGATATGATTCCGTTTTTCCTGGGCATGTTGGAGTTGAATCTCACTATTTTAAAGATAGGGTGGAGTAAATGATTTCACAATGTGCTTCGTTATTATCAAACCGCTCGAGTTGGCCAATTGAGCTTTCTATTATATAAAAGTCGGTTCCAAGAATTTTGAATCCTGGCTGCTAATGCTATTTCTTTTGAATTAATCAAAGATTCTACAGTATAAATGAGTCAAGAAAAGAATACTACAATTGCTCAGGATGACACAACAGAAGTGTTAAATAACAATAGTCATTCTGAATATCAAGGTTTCACTCCAGAGACGAATAAAGAAATTCATGATTTAGTTAAAACAATGTCTCATAGTGAAGCCTCTTCGCTACGTTTGATGAAATATTTAACATCAATGGAAGGTGTACCAGGAGTTAATCCATTTGAACGAGAAATACCCAATCCAGCATTAGATCCCAATTCGCCAGAATTTGATGCAAAATTCTGGGTCAAGAATTTAAGAAAACTATATGATTCAGATCCTGAATATTTTAGACATTCGAAATTAGGTGTTGCGTATCGTGATTTGAGAGCTTATGGTGTCGCTAATGATGTTGATTATCAACCAACAGTTACAAATTTTCTTTGGAAGTATGGAGCTGAAAGCTTACGCCTTCTTTTCAACGAAGATAAGTCCAGGTTCTTTGACATATTGAAACCAATGGATGCAATCATGAAGCCAGGAGAAGTTACAGTCGTACTTGGGAGACCTGGTGCTGGTTGTTCAACATTATTAAAGACTATTGCAGTGAACACGTATGGATTCAATGTTGCACCTGAATCAAAAATTAGTTACGATGGTCTTACACCAAAACAAATCGCCAAAAATTACCGAGGAAGTGTCATTTATTCAGCAGAGACAGATGATCATATTCCATACATGACAGTTCAAGATACATTAGAGTTTGCTGCAAGGTTGAGTACTCCTCAAAATCGTGGTGATGGAATTGACCGCGAAACATATGCAAAACATCTTGCTGGTGTCTACATGGCTACTTATGGGTTACTTCCAGCCAAGAATACTAAAGTTGGGGATGCATTTATCCAAGGATGTTCGGGTGGTGAAAGAAAAAGAGTTTCTATTGCTGAAGTCTCATTGAGTGGTGCAAATTTGCAATGCTGGGATAACGCAACTAGAGGATTAGATGCTGCAACAGCATTAGAATTTATTAGAGCTTTGAAGACGTCCGCAACTATCTTAGGCGCAACTCCAGTGATTGCCATCTATCAATGTTCGCAAGAAGCTTATAATTTATTTGATAATGTTTCCGTTTTGTATGAAGGTCGTCAAATTTTTTATGGGAAAGCGAGCAAAGCTAAAGATTTCTTTACCAAAATGGGATGGGAATGTCCTCAAAGACAAACCACCGCCGATTTCTTAACTTCCTTAACCAGTCCAGCTGAAAGAGTCTCACGTCCAGGGTATGAGAACATAGTTCCTCGAACACCTAAAGAATTCGAAGATTGCTGGAAGAATTCTCCAGAGTACAAACATCTTATTCAAGATATAGAGCAATATCTTTTGGATTGCGAAACGCAAAACACAAAGAAGAATTATTATGATTCCCATGCCGCAAGACAATCTAACCACATAAGTGCAAAGTCGTCTTATACCGTTTCATTTCCTATGCAAGTGAAATATTTAATTCAAAGGAATTTTCTTCGTATAAAGATAGATCCATCGATTACGTTGGTTTCCATTATCAGTCAGGCAGTAATGGGTTTGGTTATTTCATCTGTCTTTTACAATTGGAGCCCAACCACCGAATCAATGAATTTCAGGGGAGTAGCAATATTTTTCGCAGTTTTGTTGAATGCATTTTCATCACTTTTAGAAATCATTTACATTTTTGAGGCAAGAAATGTAGTTGAGAAGCACAAGAAATACGCACTTTATAGTCCTTCAGCAGATGCATTGGCGGGTGTCATTAGTGAACTACCAACCAAACTTGCAATGTCGTTATCTTTCAATGTTGTTTATTATATCATGATTAACTTGAGGAGAGAACCAGGCAGATTCTTTTCCTTTTTCTTGATTTGCGTTACTTGCATGTTGGTGATGTCACACATTTTCCGTGCACTAGGCTCAGTAATGCCTTCCTTGGCTAGCGCGATGGCTCCTGCTACTATCTTGTTGATGGCTATGGTGATGTATACTGGATTTGTTATTCCCATGCCAGACATGTTAGGTTGGGCAAAGTGGATCACTTACATAAATCCGGTCTCGTACGCTTTTGAATCACTAATGGCTAATGAGTTTCACGATAGGAATTTTACTTGTTCGACGTTTATACCCATGGATGAAGGGTATGAAAATATTTCAAATGACAACAGAGTATGTTCCGTTGCTGGTGCCGATCCTGGGGGCTTATTTGTCAGTGGAACTGAATATCTCAGATTAATGTACGGGTACAATAATTCTTACAAGTGGAGGAACTGGGGAATCTGTGTTGCATACGTATTTTTCTTTTTGGTGGTGTATATCTTGTTATGTCAGTACAACAAAGGGGCCATGCAAAAAGGTGAGATTGTGTTGTTTTTGAAATCGTCATTGAAGAAGTTAAAGAGGAAAGGCTCTGATGACATTGAGGGTGCTACCAATGAAAAAGTTCAATATTATGAAGAAGCTGAAGCAGACAGGAAATCTACGAGGAAAGAAGGTGGGAAATTAGCTCAGCGAGAAGATATTTTCTTCTGGAGAGACTTGTCATACGAAATCCGGATTAAGAAAGAGGATAGAGTAATATTAAATCATGTTGATGGATGGGTGAAACCAGGTTTAGTTACTGCGTTGATGGGTGCCACTGGCGCCGGTAAGACCACACTTTTGAATTGTTTATCGGAAAGACTTAAGATTGGTGTCGTTACTGATGGAAAGAGGATGGTCAATGGTCATCCTTTGGATTCTTCATTCCAAAGATCAATTGGTTATGTTCAACAGCAAGATTTACACTTACCTTCATCTACCGTTAGAGAAGCATTACGTTTCTCAGCTTATTTAAGACAATCAAATTCCGTTTCAAAGAAAGAAAAGGATGAATATGTTGATTATGTTATTGATTTACTAGAAATGACGGATTATGCTGATGCATTAGTTGGTGTTGCTGGTGAAGGATTGAATGTTGAGCAAAGAAAGAGATTGACCATAGGTGTCGAGTTGGTTGCTAAACCAAACCTCTTGCTATTTCTTGATGAACCTACTTCTGGTTTAGACTCTCAAACCGCTTGGTCTATCTGTAAATTGTTGAGAAAATTGGCAGACCATGGTCAAGCTATTTTATGTACCATTCATCAACCCTCTGCTTTGTTGATGACTGAATTTGACAGATTGTTGTTCTTACAGAAGGGGGGAGAAACTGTGTACTTTGGTGATTTGGGAGAGAATTGTCAAAAGCTAATCAACTATTTTGAAAAGTACGGTGCAGATCCATGTCCCAAAGATTCCAATCCTGCCGAATGGATGCTACATGTGGTTGGTGCTGCTCCTGGTTCTCATGCTAAGCAAGATTACTTCCAAGTTTGGAGGAACTCGGTCGAATATCAAGAAGTCCAAAATACCTTAGACGAAATGGAAAGAGAATTAGTCAAATTGCCTAGAATCCAAGACGCGGAATCTCATTTAAGATATGCTGCTCCACTTTGGAAACAGTTGGTTATAGTTGCCAAGAGAGCCATTGTTCTGCATTGGAGAACTCCTGGATATATTTATTCCAAGTTGCTGGTCTGTGTGCTTTCGTGTCTCTTTTTAGGTTTTTCACTCTATGGTGCCAATAACTCGATGAGAGGGATGCAAAATCAATTATTTGCCATATTCATGTTTTTCTCAACATTCAGTGTTATAGTTGAACAAATGATACCATATTTTGTGATTCATCGGGAAATATATGAAGCGAGAGAATCATGTTCAAGAACTTATAGTTGGATCACATTTATGTCTGCACAAATGATATCAGAGATGCCATACCAAATTGTTGTTGGTACACTTACATTCTTTAGTTGGTATTATCCTGCTGGGTTTTACATAAATGCCCAACCAACTGGTCAAGTTGCTTCACGTGGATTTTTGATGTGGATGTTGGTGACCAGTTTTTACGTTTATATCGCAACTGTCGGTCATTTAGTCATTTCTTTCAACGAATTTCCAGTGAATGCTTCTCATGTTTGCGAAGTGTTGTTTTCGTTTTGTATGATATTCTGTGGTGTTTTGGCTGGTCCTGATGCAATGCCAGGTTTCTGGATTTTCATGTATTATTGCAATCCACTTACTTATCTCGTTCAAGGTATTATGGCAACTGCATTGGCAAACACCAATGTTATTTGTGCTGATAGGGAGTTCGTTAGGATTGTTCCTCCTGCGGGAGAAAGCTGTCAGACCTTTATGAAGGCATTCATTGAAAATTCAGGTGGATATGTGATTACAGATGCAAATTCTGGGGATTGCTTGTTTTGCCAGATGGATTCGACCAATGAGTTTTTAAGTCGTTCGAATACATATTTTAGTCAGAGATGGAGAAATTGGGCGATATTCACTTGTTTTATTGCCATCAATTTGATATTAAGTACGATATTGTATTGGTTAGCAAGAGTGCCTAAGGGGACTAGGGAGAAGAGAAGAAAGGTAAAGCAAAGATAATAGATCAAAAATACGTTGTAATTTTTAGAAACATTGTATAGGTTTATAGTAGAGAATATGGAATTATCCTTATTGAGATTACAGTTTGTATATAGATTTGCATATGAAAGTTGGGGAAATAGTTGTATCTATCACAGTCAAGTGTTCGGAAGATTTATCATACCCCATCCATTTGAGATAGAATTTGCATTGTTGCTACAATGCATTCCTTTGAACAGTTTTCTTTGTTAATCATCTCCCCACATTTCAAATTGTATAAATTTCGGAAGCATCTGATCTTGACTACCGGCTTTAGCAAGTCATCAAGACTTTGTAGTTATGATGTGATGAGTGATAAACCCAACAATTAGAAAGTATACTTATTTTCGGTTATTGGCTTTATCTAAACAATAAACAATCGTTAAATTTCGATGCTTGAACAAGATGTTAAACCATGCAAAAGCAAGCATAAAATCAGATTCCCTGACTGACTAAAATTTACCAACAAAATGAGTTATTATTGTTAACTTCAGCCATTTTGCATAAATGTTTACTTAAGGTTGAATTATATAAATAATTAGTATTATATAAAAACATTCTGAGTTGCCTAATTCAATGGGTCATGTAGTACCGTTTACCCTCTTTAGTTAAATAAAGTTCCATATAAATTATACCTAAAATTGATCGAAAACTGAAGATGTCGGAAATAGATGAGTTTTCGGATCATCTTTCCGGTTCAGATATCAACAAAAACAACCCAGAATATCAAGGATTTACAGAAGATACAGGACAATATATTAATGAATTGGCCAAAAGCTTTTCACATGCTTCAAAAACCACCAAAGATGAATCATTGGATTTAGGTAGATGTCTAACTTCAATGTCACAAGTACCTGGAATTAATCCATTTACTGACAACATTGAAATCCAACAATTAGACCCAGAATCACCAGAATTTAATCCAAGATTTTGGGTAAAGAACATTCGGAAATTGTATGATTCAGATCCAGAATATTATAAACGTTCGAAATTGGGAGTTGCATATCGTGATTTGAGGGCTTATGGAATTGCAAATGATGTTGATTATCAACCCACTGTTTCGAATTACTTCTGGAAACTTTTAACTACTGCAGTCCGACAATTTAGAAAGGAAGATAAGTCAAGGTATTTTGATATTTTAAAACCAATGGATGCAATTTTGAAACCTGGGGACCTTACTGTTGTTCTAGGAAGACCAGCAGCTGGATGTTCGACATTATTGAAAACGTTAGCTGGAAACACTTATGGTTTCAATGTTGATAAAGAATCAAAGATTTCTTATGATGGGTTATCCCCAACAGATATTTCTAATCATTATCGTGGAGATGTCATTTATTCAGCAGAAACGGATGTTCATTTTCCAATGTTAAGCGTTAGTGAAACATTAAAATTTGCTGCTCGCCTAAGTACCCCTCAAAATAGAGGTATGGGAATTGAGAGAGAAGATTACGTTAATCATATTACTAGTGTATATATGGCCACTTATGGCTTACTCCCAGCTAGGAATACCAAAGTTGGAAATGCATTTATTCAAGGTTGTTCAGGTGGTGAAAGAAAGAGGGTTTCAATTGCAGAAGTTTCTTTAAGTGGTGCAAATTTACAATGCTGGGATAATGCTACTAGAGGTTTAGATGCAGCAACGGCTTTAGAATTCATTAGGGCCTTAAGAACTTCTTCATCCATTTTAGAGGCAACTCCTATTATTTCACTTTATCAATGTTCCCAAGATGCTTATGACTTGTTTGATAATGTGTTGGTTTTGTATGAAGGGTATCAAATCTTCTTTGGAAGAGCAAATAAAGGCAAGGATTTCTTTGTTAAAATGGGGTGGGAATGTCCTCAAAGACAAACCACTGCCGATTTCTTAACTTCATTAACTAACCCAGCTGAACGAAAGCCTTTACCAGGATATGAAAACAAAGTACCCAGAACAGCTCAAGAATTTGAAACATATTGGAAGAAATCATCAGAATACACCGCCTTAATTCAAGAAATTGATCAATACTTTCTCGATTGTGAAAACCTAAACACTAAAGAACTATACCGTCAATCACACTCCGGTAAACAATCCAAGCATATCGAGAAGAATTCTCCATACACCGTTTCATTCCCAATGCAAGTCAAATACATCCTCGGTCGAAATTGGCTCCGTACAAAACGTAACAAATCTATCCCATTAGTATCCATCCTTGCCCAACTCATAATGGGCTTAATAATTTCCTCGGTATTTTTCAATCAAGACCCCACCTCCTCATCATCCTACTATCGAGGAGCAGCGCTCTTCTTTGCTGTCCTCTTCAATGCACTTGGTTCCCTATTGGAAATTCTTGCCCTATTTGAAGCAAGACCAATTGTTGAAAAACATAAGAAGTATGCCCTTTATCGTCCAGCTGCCGACGCTGTTGCGAGTATAATATCCGAATTACCCGTTAAATTTTTAATGTCAATGAGTTTCAATATTACTTACTATTTCATGGTTAATTTTAGACGTGAACCAGGTAGATTCTTTTTTTATTGGTTGACTTGTATGTGGTGTATGTTGGTCATGTCGATGTTGTTTAGATGTATTGGATCAATCTTCACTAGTCTTCCAAGTGCAATGACACCTGCTAGTGTTGTATTGTTGGCTTTGGTTATATATACTGGGTTTGTGATTCCTGTACCTAATATGTTGGGTTGGTCAGTTTGGATCTCGAAAATAAACCCCACATACTATGTTTTTGAATCTTTAATGGTGAATGAATTTCATGGTAGGAATTTTACATGCGGGGAGTTTATACCTAGTGGACCTGCCTATCTGGATTTAAATATTCTGAATCAAGTATGTTCCGTAGTTGGCGGCGAACCGGGGAGCAATGTCGTAAGTGGAACACGATATTTGAAATTAGCTTATGATTTTATCAATGGTCATAAATGGAGAAATGTAGGGATTGTGATTGGATATACTATTGGCCTTACATTGGTTTATATATTATTGACGGAGGTCAATAAGGGAGCTATGCAAAAGGGTGATTTGGTTGTATTTCTTAGGTCTAGTTTGAGCAAGAAACAAAACACAAAACAAAAGAAATTGGTCGCTGATATTGAATCACCTAGTTTGGATAAAGTCTCGTTTAAGGAAGAATGTGATTCTTCGTTGCCTGGAACTGTTTCTCAAGAAGGTGCTACTACTACTGGAATATTGAATAAATTAAACTCGAATGAAATATTCTTTTGGAGAGATCTCACTTACAAAATTCCAATCAAAAAAGAAGATCGAATGATATTAGACCATATTGGCGGATGGGTAAAACCCGGACAAGTCACAGCATTGATGGGTGCTACAGGAGCAGGAAAAACCACCTTGTTAAACTGTCTATCCGAACGACTCACAGTTGGAGTTATCACCGATGGGAAAAGAATGGTGAATGGACATTCATTAGATTCATCATTTCGAAGATCTATAGGATATGTGCAACAGCAAGATCTCCATTTACCGACAACAACAGTCCGAGAAGCATTGGAATTTTCCGCTGAGCTTAGACAATCAAAACAGATTTCAAAGAGAGAGAAGGGCGAATATGTGAATTACGTTATTGACTTATTAGAGATGAATGAATATGCCGATGCGTTGGTTGGTGTGACTGGAGAAGGGTTGAATGTGGAACAGAGGAAACGGTTGAGTATCGGTGTTGAATTGGTAGCTAAGCCTAAGTTGTTATTGTTTTTGGATGAACCTACTTCTGGATTAGATTCTCAGACCGCATGGTCGATTTGTAAATTGCTAAGAAAGTTGGCTGATCATGGCCAGGCGATATTGTGTACCATCCATCAACCCAGTGCTTTGTTGATGACTGAATTCGACAGATTGTTATTCTTACAAAAAGGTGGACAAACTGTTTATTTCGGTGATTTAGGAGAGAACTGTCAAACATTAATCAATTACTTTGAAAAGTACGGTGCTGATCCATGTCCTAAAGAAGCTAACCCAGCTGAATGGATGTTACAAGTTGTTGGTGCTGCTCCCGGTTCCCACGCTAAGCAAAATTATTTCCAAGTTTGGAGAGATTCAATTGAATTTGAAGCAATTCAAGAAGAGTTAACACGAATGGAAACTGAATTAATCAAATTACCACGAATACAAGATTCAGAATCTCATTTAAAGTATGCTGTCCCGTTATGGAAACAATACTGTCTCGTTACTTTACGTGCTATCATTCTGGATTGGAGAAGTCCCAATTATATCTATTCCAAATTTTTCTCCACGACGGCAGACGCTTCATTTAACGGTTTTTCATTCTTTAAAGCCGATAGAACTTTACAAGGACTTCAAAATCAAATGTTTTCGGTTTTTATGATATTCCCAGCACTTAATATTATCGTACAACAGATGTTACCCCATTATATTTCCCAAAGAGAGATATTCGAGGCTAGAGAATCTAGTTCGAGGACATTCAGTTGGGTAGCGTTTATAGCTGGTCAAATCAGTAGCGAAATTCCTTTCCAGATATTGGTGGGTACAGTATCATACTTTTGTTGGTATTATCCTGTTGGACTTTATGAAAATGCTATTCCTACGGACACGGTGCATTCTCGAAGAGTATTAATGTGGTTATTTTTAGTTGCATTTTACGTGTATTCAAGTACTTTAGGACATTTGTGTATTTCATTCAATGAAATTGATCAAAATGCATTTATATTAGCACATATTTTATTATCAATTTGTCTAATGTTTTGTGGGATTTTAGCAGGTCCTGATAAATTACCTGGTTTTTGGATTTTTATGTATAGAATTAATCCGTTTACATACTTAGTTCAAGGGATTATGGCAACTGGATTAGCAGATGCTGAAGTTAGATGTTCAAATTACGAATTGGTGACGGTATTACCACCTTCAGGGGTTAGTTGTGAGAAGTTTATGGGTCCATTTATTGAATATATGGGTGGATATGTCGAAGTGGATGGTGTGCTGGGTGATTGTCACTATTGTAAGATGAGTTCTACTAATGAGTTTTTGAGTCTGATTAATGCTGTTTTCAATGAGAGGTGGAGGAATTGGGGATTGGTTGTTTGTTTTATTTGTATAAATGTATTGTTGGGTATCTTATTTTATTGGTTGGCTAGAGTTCCCAAGGGGAGTAGAGAAAGAAAGAATACAGAGAATAAGGAGAAGAGTGTGAAGGATAAGTAGTCATAGTTGGTGGTGTGATATAATTCATACAATTGCAAATTTTTTTTTGCAACTGTTTTGTTGATAATCTTTATCTTATTTGTAGTTTGTTCATTATATAATATCTAATTTAGTTAATTAATAATAATGTGTGTTTAGGCATTTCGTGTTTATGCTATGTTTCACATAATAATAATACCACGCCACGTCATAAACTTATTCTAGAAATGTGGTAAATTGGCATAATAAAATTTAGTTGGCAAAATGGTCTGATCTGTGATTGTTTGAATATTACTTAAGTATGTAACATTGAAGCATCGTTATGTACAGGATCTTAAATATACGAACCAAATATTCAAAAAAATCAACCGATTTTTTTCGGCTTAAATTTTTCAGCAATGTTTCACACTTAACCCTAAATAACTGGGTGAGATAATAAACCTTGTTGATGGTTTTCTATAAATCCCAATAAATTTGACCAATTTCTACACTTCTTTTAAATATTTCTACTTTTGTCACTCATAAATAAGGAGAGAAAGGAACTTACATCAAAACAATGGTTACAAAAGAACAAATCCACGACACTTCCTTCCCAGTTAGGGAAAGAATGGAAGCACTTATCCGTTGGAAACAACAAGAAATCACCACTGCCCTCGCATCCCTTGACACCGTCACTTTCCGTACCGATAAATGGACCAGAGGAGATAATGGAGGAGGAGGAGAATCAATGGTTTTACAAGATGGTACAACATTTGAAAAAGGTGGAGTTAATATTTCAATTGTTCATGGAAAATTACCAGCTGCTGCTGTCGATAGAATGAAAGCTGATCATGCAAATTTAAAAGGATGTAATAAGGATGGTAGTGTGAATTTTTTTGCGTGTGGGTTGTCAATGGTTATTCATCCAATTAATCCTCATGCTCCTACTACTCATGCTAATTATAGATATTTTGAAACTACTGATCCTGAAACTAAGGAAGTTTTAGCTTGGTGGTTTGGTGGTGGTGCTGATTTAACTCCAAGTTATTTATATGAAGATGATGCTAAATTATTTCATCAAAAACATAAAGATGCGTTGGATAAATATGATTTAGAGTTATATCCTAAATATAAGAAATGGTGTGATGAATACTTTTACATCAAACATAGAGGTGAAACTAGAGGTATTGGTGGGATATTCTTTGATGATTTTGATTCAAAACCAGCTGATGAAATTCTTCATATTATTGAATCATGTTTTGATGCTTTTATTCCAGCTTATTGTCCAATTATTGCCAAAAGAAAGGATACTCCTTATACTCCTGAACAAAAACAATGGCAACAAATTAGAAGAGGTAGATATGTTGAATTTAATTTGGTATTGGATAGAGGTACGCAATTTGGTTTACAAACTCCAGGTTCAAGAGTTGAAAGTATTTTGATGTCTTTACCTTCCACTGCTAGTTGGGTTTATGATCATCATCCTGAAGAAGGTACCGAAGAAGCTAAATTGTTAGAAGTTTTAAAGAAACCTATTGAATGGGTTTAATAAAGAGTAATGGTTTTATGAAATGATCTGTAGATAGTCGTAATATAATAAGTACTATACATTATATATGAAGTTATTTTGGAGTAATGAAAAGTTGATATTCACTTGTGAATGGAATTACGATACCTCTTTCATTGACCATTTGATTTTAACTTGTCGACGAGACCATTTAAGAAACAAATTATGAACTCCTAGTGCCGATATAGTGCCTCCTATTCATTCCTTTTACAGTAGCGTTTACATGAAACATGGTAGCGCATATGCCTGAATACCGCTCTAACATTAATTATGATTGTATTATGATGAATAACCTATCTCCTGGACAGCTTATTTCAGCTTCTTGAATTGTCAAAGATGGTAATATATTTTATATTGGTCACAGATTTTGAACGCAAGAGATATATATTCATTGATAAATTAGTTTAGTTTATGAACCTCGGATAAATTTGTAACTTTTTTTCCGTTGCAATTTATTTTCATTCCCTCAATCACTAATTAAAAGATTCACTCATAGTAAATTGATTCAATTGTTACTAATAGTGGGGAAACAAATAATTTACAGCCTCTCACTCACTCACTCACCACCCACCAATTTGAAAAGCTGAACTTAACTCAACTCAACTCAACACTAGTGCTGTATCATTCATTCATTAATTAATTAATTTCGTGCTTAACCCAAACGAACTAAGAAATATGTCAGATCTTTATAATCGGTTAGGTCCGCAAGGAAGAGCCTTACTATCTAAGCAACACCCACAACACCTCCAATCAAGTAACGTTCATTTTAATGAAGATCAAAATATTGCACCACAAGATCTTGATTTCTTAATTAATGAATTAAGATTTCCAAAACCTGATACAACTGTTAACAAAATATTAGGTTATATTTATGGATATGTTCCTTATATTAAGCATGAATATAATTTAAGACTCGTAATTGCTAGTTTTCTTAATACGCCAATATGTTTTGGAGGAACCCAAACTTTTGAAGAGAATTATCCAATTATTGAAGTATTTAAATTAATCATGGATAAGAAATTAAAAGTATCACAACCTTCGTTATCAACTAAAGATTTCTATGATGTTATTCTTAAAGAATTAATTCATTTTGTTGATTATAATCCAACCATTAATAGTTGGAAAGTTTTACCAATAATTGCTGGTATTTTATTATCAAATGATTTAAGAGACCAATTATATACTATTCCTAACATGGTTGAATATAAATGGTTCTTTGTCAATTGGGACAAAGAAGCTTCCAAGTTATTTAAAAGATCATTGAATTTAAGTCTTTCTCATAGTATACATTCAACAAATGATATCATTTATCTAAGTTTGGTTAGTTTTGCTTTGGTATTTAAGAAAGATAATGAAAATATAAAGGAATATACTTCATCATCACAAGTTTCCAATAATCTCATAATAAGTAAACTTGTTGAATTAATGTTCCTTGATTCCCATTCATCAGTTATATCATATCAAAAGTTTTTGCATGTAAATCCTCAAGATCCTGAATTGCAATCATTTATTCAAAAGGAAGTTATTCGAAAACCAGTATTGAATCATTTAAATAAACTTTCATTCCTTTTAGAAGCATACTTTGTTGAATTGGAAATGAATAATCAATCTCAAGACTTAGTATTAGTAACACTTCAAAATCTTGAAAAATTCAATAAAACCTTATCTCATACAATTAAATCTTCCGCATTTAATAAATTGAATGCAACTGCATCAGATAATTCATATTTAAATCAACAATTTTGGCAAATCATGAAAGGTTTATTATTCTCCGAAATAATTATTTTTCAAGGCATATTAACTCGATTCCTTACTGCATCCAAATCCCTAGACCCGGGAATCTTCTCCTCCTTCTTTGCAGGGAGAAGTTTGATTGGTCAAATAGAAATTCAATACCGGGAAATATCAATCAAAATCTTATCCAACTTATACTACATCAACTTCATCCTCCTCACAATAGGTCAAGGTGGATTCGATAACTATAATTTTGTCTACCATCTAGCACTCGAATTATCTCTGGCCACATCCCCAGGACAATTTGAAGGGTTTACGAAATATTTAATCGGAAATTATCAAGAAATTAACCTCTATCCAGATATACTCAACCATGACTATCTTACCCATTCCCAGGTGATGTTTGTTTTGGGCTTGTGGGAAACATATCTCCAATCACCACATCCTAAGTCGGAAAGTTTCATGAAGGATATATATGATTTCGCAATCAGTGTGGCCGATGATAAGAGATATACCAATCCAGACTTATTGGAATCGGGACATTCGGTTATCTTGAATCATTTTTCAGCAAGCACTGGTCTAATGGATATGAGAGAAGTTAAGAAATATTTGGATTTATTATTTTCACAATTCCCAATCAGGATCTCAGCAAATCAATTATGTATCGCTATTGAAACAATAGGAAAACGAATCTTATCCAATCCTATAAAGTATCTGGATGGGTTTGACTATGTAGACTCAGGAGAGGAATTGTTTGAATATTTGGTGGGAAAAGCTACGCCAATCTTACCCGGAATCCCTCTTCAACCCCAAACTCCCTCTCCTAACGCTTCCATTCAAACCAACGGTCCGGAGAAGATAGGAGGCGAGTATGAATTCCAAATCAGACAGGCGCCAAGCACTATCAGAGAAGCAGTAATCACAGCTATCATTTCTTTGATTCCATATTTTCCATTACCTCATTTCCAACACTGGTTGGAGAGGATCTGGATATTAGTTTGTGGAAGTGGACCTCGCGACGAACAGGAGTTTTTGGTGGGCAGATTATGGAGAGTAGTTGGAGAAGAGTTGGATATCAATCGTGCTGAGGTTGGGTTGAGGTGGTGGTATGATATCAGACGATTACCTGAGCTGAGACGATTGGGGAAGATTTAGTTGGTTCCGGAAGTTCACGTTCATAGAATTTGATAGTTTGGTGTAATTAAGTGACATGTTGTTGCAAATTGACGACATTTGTAGGTAGCGACATTTTATATAAATGTCGTTGTATTCTATTTTTTTCTAATCAATCTGCTCATCTCATCATTCATCAGAAGAATGAAATATATTTCGTTAGTTAAAATTACATTTGGTATTCCAAGAGAATAAATAAACAACGATGGCCAGAAAGAAGTCCGCCGCCAAAAAGGCCAGAGAAGAAGCAGAAAGAGCTGCAGCTGCTGCAGGCACTACCACTACCACAACCGCTGCCGCTGCCACTACTGCCGAAACAGAACCAACTCCAACCCCAAAACCAGTAAAACAAACAAGTGAATCTTCTTCAGATGAAGAATCAGATTCCGAAGAATCAGAAGAAGAAGACGAATTCGGAACACTCATAACGCAAGACGTCGAAGCCGGGATCTCAAAAGTGTTGCATACGCTCCAAACCAATCCCGATGCCCTTCTTGACCCCGCTGTGAAGTTCTTTAATGATCCGGAACAAGTAGACGAGGAAAAAGAAGGAGGAAAGAGGGAGAAGGCAATGTATTTGAAGGATTATCATCGGATGAATTTGTTGAGTGGGGGGTTTAGGGATGATAATGAAGAGGGTGAGATGGGGGAGATGACCGTGGATGGAGGTAAGTCATATGTCGCGGAACAAAGAGAGGAACGGGACAAGATCTTATCTGATATTAAAAAGGCTTTTGAGGATGATGTTGAGGATGAAGATGATGAAGATGATGATGGGTTTTTGAAAAAGAAGCAAGATGAAAAAGAAAAAGTAGAAGAAGAAGCAAAAGGAAGTACGCCCTTACCTAACCCTGAAAAAAATCCAACTGAATTCCTTTCAGCTTTTCTTGATACCCAAGCTTGGATCCCCAAAGCCGGAGATAAGATCATCAATCTCGACAAGATCGATGCCGACGCCGAGGAATCTTTTGATGACGCGGTTGAAAAATTCGAACACGCATACAACTTCCGTTATGAAGATTCAAATTCCGCCGAAATTGTAAGTTATGCACGTAACCAAGCCACATTACGTCGATCAGGAACCAATAGTCGAAAACGTCAACGTGAAAAGAAACAAGATATAAAGGCCCAAGAAGAAGCGGAAAAGTCCGAAATGTTAAAACGGAAAAAAACTGCAAAATTACAAACTGTAATGGATAGATTAACAAAAATAAAACAGGCTGTAGGAGAAGATGTCAATGATGAGGTTATTGAGCGAGTTTTTGGTGATGCGTTGTTACAGGAAGATTTTGATGATGCTGATTGGGATCAAAAAATGGGTGAGATTTTCAACGAGCTGTATTATGAAGCTGAGATCGAGAAGCCAGTTTGGGATGACGATGATGAGATAATGGCAGATTTCCATGCTGAATATAATGAAGAAGAATCAGATGTCGATGAAGCCGAAGAAGTTGAACCAGCAGAACAAGAAGTTGAAGAACCATCAACCAAAAAATCCAAAAAGGAAAAACTTCAAGAAAAGAAAGCAGCTAAAAAACAATCCCAATTAATCAAAGATCAAGCCACCAAAATCGTAGAAGCAAACACGTTGAAACTCTTAGACGAAGTCGAAGAAGAACTTGATGAACGTGGTCGTTCTCAAAATCGTTCCGAAGAGGTTAAATTTAAATATCGTGAAGTTTCTCCAGAATCATTTGGTTTAACCACTAGAGATATTTTCTTGGCTGATGATAAACAATTAAATTCATTTATTGGTATTAAAAAATTTGCACCTTATAGGGCTAAAGAATTAAGAATGAAAGATAAAAGGAAATATACGAAGAAGAAGCATTTACAAGAATGGAGAAAAGAAGTATTTAGAGATAAGAATGGACCAAAAGTTCCTAGAGAAGCCAAAGATGATGAAATCTGGATTCCAAATGAATATTATGTTCAAGAAAGTAGAAAGGAAAAGAAACAAAAGCAAAAACATCAGAAACATAATAAGAAGCATTAATTAGATATAATTACATAGAAACCTGATACACATAAATTGAGATCAACATAAAACCGCCAAAATATACTAATATATATAAAATATAAAAAAAAAAACTCTAGAATATCTATTTACCCAAATATCAACTTTTTCTGATTTCCAAACATTAGTTATGTATATTCGCTTTCAACAACGCCATAAAAAATCAGCACCAATCTTGACAACTTCCTATTTTCCAGTAAATCTCCACCACGATTTCTAAAAATTTTCAACTTCTTCAGGGTCAAATCCACTCAATCGCTTGCAAACACTCTCAACTAGTCAAACACGACAACCAATAATATCCACAAAAGCATCCTCTCCCTTGTCCGTCTCTACTTTCAATACTACTCAAGTTTTCACAAACACTGGGGACTATTATATGTTTCTATACTTATCAAATCATCATCGCAGCTAATCCACCTTCTTTTTCCTCCCCGTACCAGCTTTAATAAACTCCAAAAATCTCCCCCCATACTCCCTAGCACCCACGGCTGAAATAACCGACTTCGAATGCCCTCCTATTCGCCTCCAAACAGTCTCCAACCTCTTTTTCAAACCATAATGCGTCAAACAATCAATTATACCCAAATAATAAATCTGTCCTAGCGGTTTGTTTTCCTCGTCTGTGGCTCTAATCCCTCCATCGTGAGCGTAGAATACGAGTTTTGATCGACCGGGGAAGATGGTTGTAGGGAGGTCTGTGAGGGGATCGAGGTTTCTCGGGTTTGTAGCTATCAATGCCGCTTTCTCAGTCAGGAGAGGTTCGAAAATCGACAAACCGGTGTGTTCAGGTGAGTTTCCTTTTTTCACATCATGTACACCCAACAACAAGGAATAATCCATCACATGAATCTTTTGAAGAAGTTTGACATCTGATTCTAGTTGTTGAAAAAATAGTGCCCTTTTGGCAGGTCCGAAATTTATACAGTCATGCCTTTCTAAGAAATTTAGATCTTTGAGTGTATGTTTAGAAAGATCTTGTTCGTTTGGATCCAATCTTGTGATTCGACCCCATGTGGATCCTTTAAGGTCGTATTTGAGATGGATATCACGATGAGGTGGGAATAAGTTGTTCATGACTACGAAATGGACCTTTCGTGTCCCCTTTCCAGGAATCGGCATCTTAACACGATGAAGACCATAGAATTGGGAGATTAAAGTGTTGGGATTATCCTTAACGTGTTGATGGTAATCTTTTAGGATTCGAAGGAGTTGTCGATGTTCGGAATGACGAATGGTTTTGATTATGAATCGATAATCTCGAGAATAATAAAAGAATGAACCTGATTTTCCTGGTGATCCTAATTCTGAGAGTATATACTTTCCAGTGATTGAAACTAAATAATCTGCTGGATCTATTCCAAATAATAATCGTAATTCACGAAATACTTCAGGACAGTAATCTTTAAACTTAAAATCATATTTTGAACTAGGAGTTAATTCAGTTCCATCCATACTAAATGATAATTTTTTCGTAGATTTAAAATCGGTTTCAACTAATTTCTTACGTATTCCTGAGCAACGGGATACTGCAACTCTAATTCCTGTTAACATATTATATGCCATGACGAAGTTTTCATGTCCTTCGCTTATTTTGTTACCTACAAGAACTCTACCATCATCTTCAGTATTGCGTCTTCTATGAAGATTACGTTTCATTAAAATAGAATCCCTCATTCTTTGAATATCATTTTTGGAACGTATTTCTTGATGTGATTTAAATGATGGAAATGTACTTGTTCTTGAAAAAGGTCGATCATAAGCTATTGAATGTCTTGTTAATGCAATTGCTGAATCAGTACGATTTGGATGTAAACGTGTTTGGGAATGCGCTTGTGATTGCCTTTGCGCAGATGGTGATTCTATGGAATAACTGACTTTCTCTTTTGATTTGGTGTACAATGAAGTTGACCTAGCCATTCCAATAGATGAAGTAGTATGTCGCCTTATATTGTTTATTTTAGATGTTGACATTGATGATAATGTTGGAGCTATTGGATATGTCTTGCTATGGTTGGCGACGGGTGATGAGGAAGTTCGCATTTTATTATTATTAGTATTTTTGATTGTTGACTCAGATGAGTTTGTAGGAGGAACCTCCATTTCTACTTCTTCCTGAAGTGGATCGATGTCAATCGATGATGTTCGAATAACACTAGGTTTAAACACTTCATTTACTTGGGAATTGTTATCCACAGATGAAGGTGCCGTTTCATGCGATACCTCTGATGTTTCTGATTGTGAACATTTTATTGATATAGGTGTGGATGGTTCATTGGTCTCGTTGTTGCTGTTGCTATTCTTAACGATGAGATTGTTGTTACTGTTGTTACTTAATAAACGGGGAGTATCAGGAACATTTTGTTGTAGATGTGATGTTGTTAATCTGTTATTGTTGTTATTATCATTGTTGGTGGTGTATTTGATGGTGGATTGACTATCAGATGAATGATAAGATAATAGTCTTGTGTTGGTGGTAATTGTGTTGCTTGTACTAACATTAGTGTCTCCGTCAATGGACTTTCTGATTTTGGATGATGATCGTTCAAATAAGCTTTCTCTCATATTCATAACATTGGCATCAGGAGCATCAGCATTGGATTCGGGATGCAACTGCTGATGTTGTGCTGATGATGTTGAAGATGTTGATGTGGCTATAGCAATCATATATGTTGGATGTATGTGTTGGTAATAGTCTATGTGTATATCCTCTACCTATTCATGAATATAATAGAATTATCTTCGTTTAATATTAAGGGGGATTGGCTGTGTTGGGTAGTGGTTACGTTGTGAACTATTTTTGTTTGCAAAAAAAAGTTATGTTGAATTGGTTGATCAATGGGTTATGGAATGTGTTGGGATTCACGGAGTATGTCAGATGAGAAATTTCAAATGTGATTACCGAATAGATTTAATGATGAATAGAATATTCTTTCTTTTGTATAAATAAGGAAGGAAGAAAAATAAGTAAGTGATTGATTGATTGATGAGGTAGTTGATTAGTTAGTTGGTTGTTGTAAAGTTGAAAGTGAAATTTCCGATATTAAGTTTTCCTTCTGTGTTAAACAATCAATAATAAATCACAAAACGTTTTCAAACTTCTAAAATTGATTTTAGAGAAACGAGAATAAGAGGAATAAGGCGATGTCTATTATTGATATTAATAGACACTATACTTATCTATGTACAGCTTATAATATCATATTCGATAAATGAAATTACGTCCTACTCCATTCTCACTTCCTATCTCCCCATGTGATTTATTATTACTCAAATTAATTGACGGGGGTTCGTTCATTCACCTGAAACGCGAAACTCTTTTTCTTTACGTTCTTTCTTTGTGTAAACAAGACTCAATAATAGGTCTAACTCCATCCTCGCAACCCATCTCACTCCATCATCATCAACCATCGCCCATTGAATCACTAACTAGTCTACTGAATAGGATCTATTAATAGAATTGTTTTAACTCTGTTATGAATAAATAAATCCGTTTAATCTAATTTTTCTTCGGTTAAGCTTTGTTATTGCTACTGCGACAGAAAGTTTAAAATATTTCTTTGATATGCCGAGAAATTAAATTATATGTTGTCGTCACCTTCTATTTCACTAGCCCTTTAAATGGCAACTGGATTCAATAAACTAAAAATATCATTTTTTAGGTTCCATTGATACCTTTTTAAAATTCAATCAAGCTTTGATAATAGCGCTCAGTATGATGCGTGTGTAATAATAGTAAAGGAACAAAAATGTGTTGCAACCGCAGCATCCGTCAGTTAAGTTTTGTTTGTGTGGTGGTTGCGCGTGTAGTACAATTAATTTAATTTAATTTAATTTAATTTGATTTAGATCAAGTTTTCTTGAGGAGTGGGGGCGAGGCTGTACCATCCCTTCGCTTCATTCAACACCCACGACAGAAAAAAATTCTTCGCCGTAGCTGATCCGTCCCGCATCCACTTCGAGCCGTGGTAGTGGCAGCAGATCAAACGAACAGAGAAATTGTAAATTTTGTGCCTCCTCAAAAAATTACGTCACGTGAAATTGGCACGTGATAAAAAATACGATTTTGTCGTGTCACCGATCAATGTTTTTCCTAGTAGTGTTAGACAAGTTCCTCAAAAAAGTACAGGAAAAACGGCGTGTTAGCAATTCTTATGTTCATTAGAAACTTTGATGAAGATAGATCGGAATTTGATTTCCTCAAATGTCGATATTTATCAACTAAATTTATCGAAAGTTTCAGTAGTCAACCTGCAATATTAAAAATCAAGTTCTTTTAAAGTTTTCGGAAATGTCAATTAGCTACCTGTTGTTGCTGATTTCTGTTTGTTCAGACTATCATTACAACACAATGAAAATCGGTTTGTAGTATTGGCGAATTTCAATAACAATAAGAGAAAAGTTTGATTGACTTCTAATTTCGCCTCCTCTACTCTCCCACCTGGGTTGAGTTTGACTGAACTATTTCGGATCGTTTTTAATAGTCGTGCCATTGGCATAGTTTACAGAAAATTGTTGCAAAGTTTTGGTTGTAATTTTACATGAAAACGAATTCATGTTCATCTTCCTCCGCTTTTTCTATTATTCAAAAAATGCTACACGAGTTGGGCATTACAACGTAGAAAATCAGAGCTCTTTCATTCAGCAACCATCTAACTTTATTGAATAATTCTAATCGTATTTTGAAGTGACATTCCCAGTTAAACAGGTTTCAATTCTATAAAACAATCCTAGTGAATCTAACCAATTAAATTAAGAAACCATCAACAGAAAAAAACATTTTTGTTTAACGCGATAAAAAATTAATCAAAAACATCACCTACGGAGAGTAATTGATCAATAAACCACCTCAAATCAAACCCATAGCTGAGAATCATAAGGTAGCCAACAACCAAACAGCTAAACCACCAACCACCATGCTACCATCATTAAAGAACCGCATGGCAAAAGGTCGACAATTGACCTTTTTACGATCAATAACGATCACCCAATCTTCAACCACCTCAAGTCCCCAAACCATTCCAAATAAAACAACAACCTCCCCAGAGAATATCCAAACACAACCACACCAAAACCTAGTTGCCTATCAAACATTAGAATCACCAGAGTTCACCCCCTTAGGTAACCCTCAATCAATCATATCAATAAACTCCCCACCATCCGTCCCGATCTTCATCCGTCGAGGATCATTGTTGTCCATATATGGTATTCAACCAACCTCATCAATTTCATCAGTTAGATCCAGTTTAGAATTTCATAATTGGTGGAAATCCCTACTTTATGGCCGTCACGTCTCGGCATATCAGAAACTAATCTCCACTACTCCTTTCTCAATCTTAGTCAGTTCCTTATCCCGCACAACCTTCAGTCGTGGCAGTTCTCAAAAATCATTTGTGTCATTAGCATTAGACGGCACGTCAGACTGGGCCATCCTTCAACCTGACTCGATCCAAGTCCACACCGGCCCTGCATTACACGTCACCCTTCACCCACTCCCACGAACCATTACTCGACACTTATCACAAAACCTCAATATCTCAGCTAGGACGTCTGTGGGATTGAGCAGGTGGACCCAATTGGGTTATTCATTATTGAGTGGACGTGGTCAGGTTGGTATAGTTGGGAATGGAGTTGTCTATAGTATTAAATTAGATCAGGGGGAGGAAGTATTGGTCAATAGAAGTAACTTGGTGGGTGTGACCGTGAATGGATCAAACGATTTGGGCAACTGTATAGTCAAATATTCATTTCCTGTTGACGAACCTCAATCATCCGAACTTGAGGAAGTCCAAACCCCGTCATCAACAACTACCAGGGGTGGGCTTAAAGAACAGGTTGGACAAGTATGGAAATCCATAACTGGGGTTATTGGGAAGATATCTAAATATATGAATTATGGAAAGACAGGGGCATATAACAGCCTAGTTGGAAATCAAGAATTTGTGAAAATAATCGGACCTAGAAATATCCTTCTTCAATCCAATACTGCGACCTCTCCATCACAATCCTCGTCCTACTTTTCGACCAAACGCGCCACAATGACAGAGAATACCAGTAACGGGAAGGACGCAATAAAAGAGAAGAAGGAGAAGGAGGGGGAGAGGACAAGTGCAGATTATTTAAACTATGTCCACATTGAACCTGGAAAGGGGGCAGTATTCAAAAGTACTCCAGACTTTTCGGAAACTGTTCAACAAATAGAGGCATCATCAAACGCATCCAAAAAGTAAACCATAACTTTCTTCTATAAAGGGGGGCATAAAGTATTTCATTAATATACATCAACACTATATATATGTAATCATATCTGTATTTATTTACTTCCCATCAATTGGAGGAAGATGAATCCCGCCGGAAATCTGATATTCAGGTCGAAGAATTTGGGAAATCGAAGGTAATTTCATCTGCTTCCTAACCTCTTCTACTTCCTCTTCTCCTCCAGTCAGCAAACTTAGCTCTCCTCCCACGATACATTCTACCTTTTCAGGATCATGATTCTCGTCATTCGTCATCTTATAATTCCCAAATGAAGGTCCTCCTCGCATCATCATCAGGGAACTATATACCACTTCTGGAGGATATGCATGACCTGCTGGCATGGTAAGTGACCGGCTCATCATTGGTGGTGGCTGCGGCTGTCCCACCGTTCCCCCCAGTTGTCCGGGGGGAGTAGAGGTGATGTATGATTTTGTGCTGGCAAATGGGTTTATGAACGATATCCCCCCACCACCGCCTGTTCCAGGTGCAATATTTGTGCCAGTAAAGGAAGAAGAGACTGTGGTGGTCGGGGACATATATACCGCGCCTCCTCCAGCCGGATATGAATGTACTCTAGTCAATGTCTGGTCAAACAGGTCCCTCTTCTTCTGTTGTATCTGCATTACAGATCCATGTCCTGATCCTGCAAGGTTTCCAGGCCCTGACGGACCCAGCGGAACCGTGGGTGAGCTGAATATAACACTGTATTTCGACATAACCTTAACAATCGCTCTAGGTAAATCCACCCAATTAAATACTTTTAAATCCTTTTCAATATTTCTAGGTCTTGGATTCTCCATACTCATAATCAAATTAAAAAAATCAATATCACTTGAATTACTCCTACTTACGGTAGTAGGTTTCAAACTTTGTAAATTCCTTCTAATCCTATTCTTCTCTTCTATACCGAAAGATTGTCGGACAAGATATTCCAACACCAAAATAATATCGACTGATGTGGCGATATAGCGGTCCCGTTCTGGCCAGTGTATACAACTAATAACGGCTTGCGCCTGCGCATGGGTTCCCGTCTCTTGATGATGTGGAGGCAGAGAGTGGGGTATGATGGGGGAAACATAGATTGTCCGCACTCCCTCTGGGGAATTCTCAAATAAAAACCGGACAAGTCGACGATGTGATCGAATTTCATAGGGGGTCCAATTCTGGGTCATGGTGTTTAAATCCTGGGCAAATCGGAGGTTGACTGTGTTTACTGGAGTCGGGGTCGTTGTATTTGGATGGGAATGGTTATGGGAATTGTGGGAGTTGTGAGAGTGGTTGTGGGAGTTGTGGTTATGAGAGTTGGAGATTTGACGAACGTATTGAAAACTACCATGATTTGAATTCATAGGCGTACTTAACGATATTCCTGGCGGTGTTGATGGGTGATGTTGGTGAAGCAATTTATATTCTGGCAGATATGCATATGAGCTAGGGTAGATATGCTGGTGGTGGTTATGGTGGTGGTGATAGCCACTCAATTCATGAGGTATTTTTTCTTGTTGTTGCTGCAATATTGGTTGCGAATTTATTGTGGCAATATTTGAAGCAATCATAAATGTTCCTTGGTCGTTTTCATTATTTACATTGATGATGTGTTCATTCGGGTTGTGGTTAGCGCTGTTAACTTGTTGAAACTCAATCATAATTATTTCAACATTATATAATTTTGAGAATTCATAAAAATAGCAACCAGAAACCGAGCCAACATTTTTGGAGGGCAAAGAAGGGAACTCTCCCATTGTTATATATATAACTAAGGCAATGGCTGATGTAAAAAAGAAATGGGTAAGCAAATATTTCGCAATTAAAAATTAAGGAAATTACAGCAAACGTTTTCAGTACCAAAAGATCGAAAGCAACAATAAGAAAGCCAAAAACTTCCTTAAATATTCCTAAAAATCCATTTCTCAAAGACCTATCTAATCTAAATGTCTATGTATGTCTTATCTAGATCTATAGTTTCACTCGAGAACAAAAAAAGACAAAAGCTGGCTGATACTTTACTTCCCCTTTAGGAACCCACGTTAGGAATCTGGTAACAACATCAATAATTTATCCCTTAGGGATAGATCTCAACGAGATGCACTTCTCAAGGAAGGTACACATAGAAAATAGAAAAAAAATAGAGAAAGTGTAAACAAACAAACCAGCTGTTTCTAGTTGTTCTCTCCTCCTCCTCCCTGAAATCTGAAATCATGGTACGGGATAAACATATCCCAAATTGAACTTGTTTAAATAATAGAGCGTTCTATGTATCAATTTCTAAACCGAAAATGAGTTGATATAAAGTCAAAAACACAACTAAATTTTAAAATTAATAATTATACGTAACTAAGAGTATAGCTAAATAATAAGGTAATATAAGCTATTATTATATCATACACATCTGGATTTTATAAATTCATCCCAACAAGTCTCACATATTTTCATAAATTTCTCTTTTTCATCTCTTAACCATTCATTCTCTCCCTCTTTTTCTTCCTCTTCACGTCCCGAATCCTCTTGTGTCTTTCGATCATTATCCTTGCTTTCTTCTGGCTTATCCTGTTCAGTTGGGGACTTTGCTACAACATTCCCATTCTGGACAATCTCAACTAGCTCTTCTTCCTGGGCCACCCCTACGTCTACTTCACCACCCTCTTTCTCCGTTTCCACGTCATCATCATTATCCTCATCATCGGCATCAGCATCTCGTTGGGGTTTCTTCCGTTCAAAGATCCTGAAATTGAAAATACTCTCATTCATCAAATTAACACTTCCAAATATCTCCCCACTCTTGCCACCTACGCCATTACCACTCAAACTACTCCCAATTCCACTCCCAAAACTATTTGCAACACCAGGATGCGTCACATATTGAGCCACCGGTCTGCCACTTCCTTCACCTTCTTCGATTATAGGTGTCGGGACCCCAGGTTTTTTGTTTATTACTTCTTCCTGATTGAAATATTCACGTTGTGCAGAAAGTGGTTGGGAAGCCATTGGTGCCGCGCGCTGCGATTCATCAGTATACACGTCCGTCACCCCTGATCCCGCTGCTCCTCTGCCACCACTAACTACTCCAGTCATACTAGTTGTTCTGTCCTGTTGTTGTGGTGGTGGTTGCGGGATCCTGATTCTAGATTGTGCCAGTGGGAAGGAAACAGGTTGTTGTGGTGCCATCTGTTGCATGGGTCTGAGAGAACTGTATGTAATTTGAGCATTTGGAGGCAATCCATATTGCATTCTCGGAACAGGAGCAGCGTAAAACCGCTGCGCAGCCCCACCTCCTAGTCCACCGGTTGGAAGGTAATAATATGGCGTAGGCGGCTGTTGAACAATTACAGGTTGTGGCTGTTGCATAACCACCGGCTGAACCTGCTGTTGTGTTTGTTGTTGAGCATGAATGGGATATGCATATCTCCTCACTCCACCTCCCATCGTTGGTCTAATCGGCGCTGACTGTATCATTGGTCTCATCTGGGACTGATGGTCGTTACCACCGATATGGAGGGGAGTGGGGATATTATCACGCTTTAGACGTTTATTCTTTCTTCTCATTGCCAATCCACTGTCACCACCAATCTCATCCACTGCCAATCCAGGGGTTGAATCTTCATTAATCCCATCTTCCCGATCATTGAATATATCGTCTTCTTCCTCTTCCTCATTACCGTCGTCGAGTTCATCATCACCAGCATCCACTAAAGTAGTTCTCGGACTCAGATGGGCAGACCGACTAGCTATAATATCCCTCTGTCGTTTTTGAATCTTTTGCGAAATTTTAAGGGCATTTGCCATTTCTTGGTTTAGGGAAGAAGAATGTAAACCTGGGCTAACTATCCGAAGTGCTACATCTGCGTTTTTGGTGGTTGATGATTTGAGGTTTAAAGCTGCTGGACGTTTGGATTTGAGGGCGGATGTGGATGAAGGAAGCTTGGTGGGAGTGTTGGTTTTGTTTGTGAGGATGCTGGTGCTGCCATTTGTGTTGGTGGTCGTGGTCGTGGTTACGGTTGTGTCTGTGTCTGTCTGTTGTGGATTGTCACCAGCCAGCGATGGTGCAGTTCGCGGTGGTGTCTTAGTATTGTTTGTGTCTATCTGTACTTCAGACATCCTTTTCTTCTTAAAACTTCTGATGTATGATGAAAGGGGTGGGGGGTGTTATCTGTGTAATAGTTTCGGAATAACAACGAAATCCTTTGAGTTTGGTTAAACTTCAGGTTGAGAAGGAATGTCTGACAGTTTGACTGTTTGTTGTAAATAAATTAGAAAAGTGCCTAAACTGTAAAACCCTGTTTACATGTTAGTGTAAATGGAATCAATTTTGAAACATTTTGTTTTTCTTTTGTGTAATGTAATTAAGTAATTTAGTTTTAGGTTTACATTTTTCAGTTTAGTTGGCATTACAAGCAAAATTGTCTTACTTGGAATTGGATTGACCGTGTCTTATCATATTACACGATAGACAAACGATAAGTAGAATATGTAATCAATAATTCTACACAACCGTAGATACTATTCGATAAAGCTATTTGTACTAGAGATGAACTGAAGTTAAATATAGATCGTACATTAGATGAAACTTCCGTCCATTGTTTTTGTTTTCCGTTAATTAATTCCTTATGACGTGTTTCCACTAGTACTAACTATCTACGTGGTATTCGGCTATTTTCTATAATAAAACACTACCACTACTCCCTTCATTAGCGGTATCTGTCTCCTATACGACCACAATCCATAGCTGTTTCACCTTATAAATTCTTAACTAATACTCGCCGTTTCTTCTTTCTTCTCGAACAAATTTCTTCGTTTTCTTTATTGTATTGGCAAGAATTTCTTTGCTTTGTACTTTAGGGTTTTAGTGTAACTACTAAATGAAACATTTGCTTCTATTACTAAAATTTTCATTGTTTATTAATGAGTTGAGTTGACTAAAAGTTCCCTTTCGAAGCTGTTAACTAGAATTGGAATACACAAAGAACATCTAAATTGTGGTGATGCAGCTGGTTGAAAAATGTTTTATTGCAAGAACCTAACTTAAACTATAAACAACAACTATGAAATACAAGCACACACATAATTAATACTAATTAACAACAATAAAATACAAAACGTACGTATATATTCTCTTTCTCTTACTCTTTCTCTCAGCTTCATAGATTCTTAACCACTAAACTTCTCCCAATTCTTTTGTCTTTGGAAATTGTTAAGTTTATAGTATTTCCCAGTACATGAATAACCTCTCCAACTAAAATCATTATTTGGATCACAATTACAGTTCCTAGCAAATCTAATATCTTTGTCCACAGGACAATTATGGAATGGAACATGATAATATCCAACATCTTCGAAGAAATGAATTTTATCTCTTGGTAAAAATAATGAAGCAGCAATTGAATGAACTGGAGCATCACCCCAACGTTCATAGAAAAACCCTCCAGCTTTATCTAATGCTTCAAAATATTTTTGATAAGCTTCTGATCTCCAGAAATTTAAACTTGCGATTTCGAAATTTGACCAGAAATGACATCCATTATAGGTTTTACCTTTATCACTGGAAATCCAATCTAACATATTGTTTTCAGCTAAATATTGAGGGTTCTTGTCAATGAAAGCTTTAACAGTATCCCATAATGTTGGTATTGTTTCTTTATATTCAGGTAATGTGATTGTGAAAGCATATTGTTTATCATTATCTTTCATCCATTTAAAAATATCATAATCAATATCACAATAAATCTTAACTCCAGGTTCAACTCTCCAATAGTATTCATATTCTTGCATAATATCTTGTCTCCAGAAAAAACCACTTTCAAATCTACACATATGTCTATAAGATTCAGAATGACCATAAATAATCTTTCTTTCTCTCATATCTTCTCTGACCAATGCTGCTTTTTCTTGATCAATCCAATCAGGATATGACCAATGAGCTTTTGGAATAAATCCATATTTAGTCTTACCAGAACATGCTGCAGATGTAACTTCTTTAAATTCATCACTAAATTCTTCTTCATTAAGAAAAACCCAATCATAATGAAATTTTTTATTAAATCTATCTTCAATCTGTCTAATTGAATCAACTAATTCATATAAATCAGAATTACGTGCTAACGTAACAAAGGTTGCTTTAATTTTTTGATCTAAATTATATGAATTTGGCTCAATATCTTTTTGTGGAACCACTGTCTTTTTACCATCAACATTAAGAATCTTTTGAGTTGGACCTCTTAATTTTTGAACTTCGGGAGCAAAAACACCTCCTGGACCAGCACCAACTGGTGTTTGTCCACCATTATTATTGGAACCTTTATTTTGTTGGGATTGAGATTGTTGTTGTTGTTTTTGTGGTTGGGGTGGTGCTTCAAAGGATGAACCTCTAGTTAAGATGTAACCACATGCAATTAAAATAAGAGCAAATATCCCAAACCTAATGAGACGTGCATTAGATCTTTTGGATGGCATCATATTGACTGTATATATAAATTATACGGACGATAACCTATGGATTATTATTATAGTAGTCGTAGTAGTATATATATACAAATGAATATGTTGTATTGTTGGATGAATAAAATCTAAAGGAAATTTTAGATAGTTGGATAGAAAGATTGGATGGGGAGGGATAAATATAAGAAAAGGGGGACAGAAAGGAAAATTCTTTTAGTAAAGCAATTTCAATTCAATGAATTTATTTATTTATGGAAGAAATTAAATGAACACGTAAATTTAATAAAATTGAATTTGGTGAAGTCAACTAATGTTAATTAATTATTTTTTTGTTTGTTTGTTTGAATTGAAAGAGTGAAAACTGTTCTCTGAGACAAATTTGTGTTTTCACTCACATTATATTCATTCATTACATGATTAAGATTTCAGGTAAAAATAAATTTACTCATAAAAAAAAAAGCTTAATATACAGGAAACGTAGGTCGTGTAATGGTTCACAAAACAAAGAATTGTATTGTTCCAATGTTCTCCAAAAAGGCTGGTTGTCAAAAAACTTTACTTTACATTGCTATTCTTACAATACTTAAACCCGGTGCTCCATATATTGCTTAGATCAATAGGAGTGTATTCGGTTAATCGCATAATTTTAAAGTATGAAGCTAAATATTTCAACTAGATCCGTATCGAGGTCTCTTACATCCTAATTAAATCAATGCCAGGAAAAAGCCAAGCAAAGTTTAAGTCACATGAACTTGCATTTTTGCGGCAATTCTCATACAATTTTACAGCAGAAGAAGAGCAACTATTTGGAATTAAGCTGAAATTAAGAATTACAAACCCTCTCCCAAGAAATCTATTGATTACTACGAATATATGGAACTTTAAGATTTTGCATGTATTTTAACCAGCAAATCTAGTCTAATATAGATATCGACCAGGGCACATGGTACTTCCAAATTTGACACTACTCTCTCCCTTTTTAGAAAACATGGGGTATTTATAAGTTTTATGAAAGTTGAGAGGGGATATTAACCAATAGGAAGAAAGTTGCGTGATAAGACAACCCAAATAATGAAAAGAATACTCTTTGTTAGCAAATTTTATGTTTGTGTGCATGGCGGGTGGGAACAATAAAGGGTCATAAATTTACGAGAAGTTGGTTTCTTAAAAAATAATTTCAATTGCAACTTTACTCCTTAATTTTTGATCCATGCTTTCAATTAATAACTTGTGCCCGCGAAAGACAGAGTGTCAAAAGTTATATACTAAAAGCATTACTAATCCCCGCAATGAATAATATCCTCCAAATCTCATCTTATCCGTATTTACTCTCTGTTGCGAAGTAGTCAACGTTAACAATAATACATTGCAAGAAGAAGTTGCGTAATTATATTTATTCTTGTTAATATAGATAACAGAGGAAATATCAATACAACACAAACCGAAATAAACCATTCAGATGTAATACCTTTAGTAGCTTTGGATCTGGATGTTGTTTTGTGGGAAATGTAATCGACTAATCAAGTATTGGCTAACCTTATCTCTTTGGTCCCCTTGCAATTGAACAACATCTTCACCAAACTCATTATCCTTGATTACCAATACAACCAAAATCCTTGATCAGCATTTTCAAAATGTCCTTTAGATCATATTTACCTGGACAACCGTGAATAGTAGTAAAACTGCTTCTCCCGTGTTCGACACGGATATAGAACCAACAAGTTGGTTGAGAATTTGATGTGGTTGTTGTTTTTCCAGCTGTAGTAGTTGGTTTTGAAGTAGTACTTGATTTCTTACAAGTTGTGGTTGTTGAATCTTTGGCTTTAGTAGTTTTTGATTTCGTAGTTTTAGTTTTGGTTGTTTTTGATTTCGTAGTTTCTGTTTTGGTAGTTTTGGATTTGGTAGTTTTAGTTTTAGTGGTTATAATTGTATGGGTTTTTGATTTGGTGGTTTTCACTTGGTCAGATTTAGTTTTAGTAGCTTTTGATTTGGTAGTCATTTGAGCATCCGGAGATGTCGTTTGATCGGATGTTATTTCTTCGCTGGTGGTTGTAGATTCTTCGGATGCAGATTCCTCAGCTGTATTTGATTCCTCTGATGAATACGAATCATCCGAAGCGGTTGATCCTTTGGGGATAGTTGAGTCTTGGAGGGAAATTGAGTTCTCAGTAGATGTTGATTCTTCGGAGGTGTTCCTTTCTTTAGAATTTATTGTTTGTTCGGTAGATGTTGATTCTTCCAAGGTAGGTGATACTCAGAAGTTGTAGATACATCGGCAGTTGAAGATTCACCCAATGTCCATTCTTCCGAACGAGATGATTCTTCGATTGTTGTTTCATCAGTAGATGTTAATTCTTCAGAAACATATGATTCGTCGATGGTAGTTGATGAAATATCTGAGGTTGTTGCATCTTCTGAAGTCCTTGATTCTTCGGGAGTTAAATCTTCTGATGTTATTGGTGCGTCAAAAGTAGTTGATTCTTCTGAAGTTGCTGGTTCTGTAGATGTTAATTCCTCTGTCGTTGTTTCGTCGTCCGCTGATGTGGGTTTATCAGTGGTTGATTCTGTGTCAGTTAAACTGACTTCTGGTTCCATCATAGTAATTGTCGTCCATTCTCCGTCAATTGTTGTAACAAGAAGTGATGCTGTAAGTCCATTTGGGAAAACAGTTGTAACAATTTCAGGACCCGCATCAATTACGTAATCATCTGTACCCCCCAGACACACGCATGGACAAGGCGGTTGAGCAACGGAACCAGTGTAACAAACTTGAACTTGTGTCGGACTAAGAATTGTAAGTTTAAAGTTTTGAGAATTATACCCCGTTCCAACGTCAAACCGATAATACGCCGCTACACCGACCATAAGCTGCAAATATTGAGCCTGTGTTCTGACAACGAGTTGAGCTGAATTTGGAACTTTGACCTTAATACAACCTAGATTTTGAAGCATTTGATATATTTTATAGGTATTTACTGTCTGATAGATTGAAAATGATAAGATAGAGCCAGGGCTAGAAAAGCATAGTGAGTTTGCCAACGCGGAAGCCAGAAAATCCAATTCAGATTGACTTGATACATCCTTGAGCAGATGTGTCGGATCTAAGGTTGAGATTGACATTGTTTAAACATAAACTTCCTTCATTAGAGAAGGTACCGGGATCAAAGAATCCTTGACCACCTTCAGCTGATAAAACGGTGACACCGTTGTTAGTAAACAGATTGGAATTAACAGTCAACTTAACAGCAGCTGAGCCGGATAAGGTGAAGTAACTGCTAGTTCCCTCATTTGTAAACTGGTCAAAACTAAAAGCATTTGGAGCATTATTTGTGTTTGTAGTATCGATGTGGAATTCATTGTAATTCAGAACCTCTGAAACCAGGTAACTGAAAGCCAGATTTGGAAAATTAGTGTAGTAAAAGATTTTACCCTGATTTTCAATTGACTGAACAGAAAATGGAGAAACATCAATAAGTCCCCAAGTTTCCTGCGCATTAACTTCAACATCCCCGCCGTCAAAGGATCCACCTCGTTGAATTGGTTCTGTAATCCCAGTATCAGCATACGTTGCATGGTTGAGCAAAATCCCCAATAGAAGTACTAGGTACTTGAGTGAAAGCATTTTACTCTTGTGCTTCAAAACCAAACAATACAAATTCGATTACCATGGTTGTCCCCCTTATATATGAATTCAAATATGCAATCGTAGCTCAACCTTCGGAAGGGATTGTTATTGAATTACATTTTTTTATTTTTTGCAACAATTCATATTTATGCAAAATAATAAGTTAACTAGTAAAAAATATTATATTTTTCTGGTAGTTTCACATCAAGTGATGCGCAATATTTTTTTATCAACTCTGCATCATTTATTGTTATCTTCACTTGTATCTGTTGTCCGGATTTAATTGGCTTCATATTGACCCGTATCTATTGTCGGGATTTAATTGACTTTCTCCAAGGTGTTTCCCTTTTTCTGTATGCACGCCTTAGAAGTAGTGCTCATCAATACCCGGCGTTCAAACTTTGGGAATACAAAACCGACATATACCCATTCTTCCTTTGTATTATTAACTGATTTACGAGAAATATTGTTCGTTCTTCGTTGATACTGGAAAAAAACTGGAAATTTTGCTTTTATCTAAAATCCACATTTCCGATGCAGTTGGATTTCCATGGTTATAAGTATTAACCTTCCTATTGGTACCTATATTTTCTAACGATGAGTTCTGGGGTGTAAACTCTTCCCTTACTCTTAATTTCTCGGATAAAATACATAGTCTAGAAGCTTATCCTTAAATAACTCGGTTGTTACGTTATTCTATTCACCATACTTAGTTATTTCTAGAATGGTTTGATTTAAATGTGAATCATTGTTAGTATGCTAAGAGAGGGTATTACTATAGGAATATTCAAATTTATGGAATAATGCTCAGAAAAAGTTGCTTTATGTGAGTTGATTAATAAGAATACGTGAAAACATTAAATAAATGAGAAAATGCCCTACAAAACTCACACCAACCACCAATAGATCCAAAAATATCGAAATAATAATAATTGGTAGTCATATGATGTATGCAAACTGATGAAAGCCAATGACAAATTGCCATTCCAGACAGATACTGAAACATAAATGTGGCATTTCTCTGACATAGGTAGATAATAGGGTTAAAAGGGTAGTTGAACCAACTACCTAATCTTACTCTTAACAGGCTCGATACTTGGCGTATATGGTTTAGTCGTTTATTGTTTCCAGAAGTCTCTCATGCGAGCGGCAACTACATTTAATCGAACAACATTCAAGGTGGAATGTATCTTCTATTATTATTATTATAAATATAATTAATTAAGCTCACAATTACCAATTAAGTATACTGATCCCAAAGTGCAGGTTTTTCCAATCCCATTTTTTCATAATATTTCTTCCCACATGAATAACCTCTAAATGTAAAATCTCTGTTAGGATCACAACTACAACCCCTTTCGTATCTATAATTTGGATCCAATGGACATTGAGTGTATGGACCATGCTTATACCCTACATCTTCAAAATAATGTATTTGACTCTTTGGTAAAAATAACGCAGCGGCAATCGAATGGATTGGAGCATCACCCCAACGTTCATAAAAGAACCCACCGGTTTTATCCAAATAATCAAAGAATTTTCTATATGCTTCTGATCTCCAGAAGTTTAATGAACCAATTTCAAAATTTGACCAGAAATGACATAAATTATATGTTTTCCCTTTGTCATCACTAATAAAATCTAAGAAATTGTCTTCGGCAACATATTGATGGTTTGCACTGATGAAATCGACAACGTGACCCCAAAGACTCTCAATGGTTCTCCTATATTCATGGATTGAAATCGTAAACCCGTAAGCTTTATTATTATCTTCCATGTATTTAAATACATCATAGTTTATATCACAGTAAATTTCAATCCCTGGCTCAACTCTCCAATACCAATCATATTCGTCCATAACCTGATTCTGCCAGAAGAACCCACTTTCAAATCTACACATATGTCTATATGACTCACTCTCACCATAGATAATCTTCTCTTCTTTCATCTTTTTTCTTCCAGCTGCTGCTTTGTCCAAATCGATATAGTCAGGGTATGACCAGTGTTCAGTTGGGATAAGTACATATTTCGTCTTACCAGAAACGATTGCAGTGGTTAAATCGATGAATTCTTTGTCAAATGGCACGTCATTGAAGAAGACCCAATCATATTTGAAGTTTTTGTTGAAACGATCCTCAACTTGTCTAATAGATTTGATCAAGTCGAATAATTCACTGTTCCGCGCAAGGGTTACGAATGTGGCCTTGACTTTTTGGGACATTCTGATGTGTTCGGGTGGTAATATTAATCTAGCATCTTTTGGAGATTGTTGGTTGTCTATTTGGTCAAATTCGCCAGGAATAAGAGTTTCTTGTGCGGCCTGGTGGTGGGTAGTTTGAGTTTGTGATGATGACAAATCTACTGATGCATCTTGTGGGTTTCTTGGATACTCTGTAAGTCCGATTGATGAATGATGGGTTAATGTGTAGATGAGTAGAATCGTTAGTATTACTGCTAAATATTTTAAGTGTCTATTAGAAGAAAACACTGGAGCCATAGTAATCTTCATTTATGCGTGTAGCTATGTTTGTATGATGATGGGAAATGCACGTGTGTGTATGTTTATGTATGGAAGGAAAAAAACCGTTATGGGGTGTGGCGAAGTATTTTGATGATTCTTCGTACCTAGAAAGGAAGGAACAGTGGTTTATGGAAGTAGTGGGAAATGGGTGATGTTTATATACCAACTGAACTGATATCTATATATAGCGTGTTGATACTTCAGGTGTATATGGAACGCGTATTTCCTGATAATGGTTGATTAATTAGACCTGGAATTTTTCTTTGGGAATGAATAAATTATATTAAGTGGAGATTTCCATTTATTATTTATATATGAATGATTGAAACAACAACTAAAAAGAAAATTGCTTACAAATGTTTAAATTTTTCAGTTTCAGTTTTGATATTAAATTAAAAATAGAAATAGAAAAAGAAGATTGAATGAATGAATGAATGAACAATCAACCTGAAAAACGAAAGGAGTTAATGCAAACTGAATTTAAATTAGTTGAAAATTTTAGGTTAATTATGCCATGACGTAATTTTGATTAACACAATATATGAACCAACCACATATTGGATTACATCTTCAATACTGTATAAAATATATAAGTCCTCTTCATGGTTATCAGATATATATTACAACGTGTCTAAACATATACTCTTGAGACATTAAACTCAATTATCTTGTCTTAGTACAAAGAGGACCCTCATCATACAACGTTAAATATGTAAGGAGAGAAATCAAGAAAATCGAAATTACGGAATAGAAAGTTCTATTTTGGCGTAAACCTGCATATTTTTAATTTTTCCATGCTGGACTCTTAATTAAATTTAAACCATGTATTGCGGTTATATAGCCTAAACATGCTTTCATGTTGAACATACTTGCTGAGTACATCTTAATCAGAAGCAGCTATCTCCATGTGGTGAACGATCTAATTGGTCAAGACGCGTAATCTCTGTATGGGCTTAGGTAAATATTTATATCTTTCTTAGAAGAAAAACGCTTGCCAAAAAAAAAATAACTTCATCGCAATTTTAAGTTTTAAATTTAATAAACAAGAATTTTGCATCTTAAAAAATTTTGTTGATTGGTAATTGTTTTTTGTGTTTCACCGTTTATAGTTAAATTAGAAGTGGTTGTTCTTGCTCGGTTCATATCGGAAATGAGTTACGTATTAAATAACCGACTTTTGCAGCTGTACAGCTTGATTTATTGCCAAGCCTTGGCCTTTTACAGGGAGCTGCGTCACCTTTTTGGAGTTTAGATGCTAGTAAATGTTATTCTATGGCTTCCTTCTTAAAACTCTAGAACAAACACCTAGATCGTGCTTCTTTTCTTAAACAGTCTATTAGAATGAAAGAACATGCCCGTGGTTGACAAAGGTTCCGATCCATGCTTTTGTTGTCTTCCACAACAATTGATAGGTTTTGTTGGTATGGCGGCGGTTCAGCCACACACAACTCATCAAGCAACATCTCCTTACAGTCAGTATTTACACGAATGCGTTTTGTGGATCATTGTAAGGCGGACATGAATCCCAATTATACTATTTACGAAATTGGTAGTCGAGGGATATAAATAGACTATCATCCACAAAATTAATCCTTCTTGTCATCTCCCCAACTCTAAGATCTTTAAGACAAGTATTAATTAAAGCGTTTCGGGGACTACGAAAGTATTGAAATCACTTCTTTTGAGAAAGAGGCACCGGTTTATCTAGGTCGTTTAGAGAGGTTTCATCAGTTTTCTCTATGCTAAACCTCACCCACTACAAAACTACAAAGTCTCACCGTGGTCTACAACGATTTCTTTTTGACGTATTATTATTAGGCTTCTTTCTATATTTCGATGTTTTGGGTATTGCAACGGATTTATCATTATTTTAGCACCAAGTTTATTATCCATTGCGGGCCAGCTATTGAGTAAGGAAGTCCTTCCGATTCTACAGAGCCCAAAAAACTGGGAGCACAAGTGGCGCCTGAAGTCCCCGAATCTAATCTTCAATACTATTGCCATCATCTATTCATCCAAAAGATTCAGATGTTAATCTAGGGTGCGAGCAACAAGGGAATTCATTTTTTCTCTTCAGCCGATATTTATTTGAGCTTCAAAGCTATGTAAAGAAAATTTGACAAGGCTCTGTTTATTTTCACATAAACCATCAAAATCATACTTTGGATGATTCTTTATGTTCAGTGCCAGAGCTGTACAAGACTTCCAAGAAATTCTTGAACGTTAGTTCCAGACCAAAACCACTGTACCCGAAATTTGGAGTTGTAGCACGACCGCAATGCTTCGCGGCCCAAAGCTCTCACCGAGCTCTGACTCCCAGTCTTTTTTTTGTTAGGCAATTCGCGCACGAAACTTTGTGCTTGAGCATTACAGAATAAATATTAAAACACACTCTCCTTCTAAACCAAAGAGGTTTCCAGGAGCAAATCATAGCACCAAATAACATTCACCAACCGGTATTGTTGATATTGCTTCCTTAATCCATCCATCTGGAAACAAAAGAAACAACAGAAACATTAGTGTTCATTCAACTAATAAACCAATACTGATGAAATTCAATTTGCAACTAGTGGGTTTCAATTGAATAAAAGTATTCCACTTTCCCAACTAAGTATAATTAAGGAATGGTTTTCTACTTTTAGTTGATGTCCCATCCAACTCTCACTCAGTCCATCATAAGGATTTCCGAATCCCAAAAGAATGACTGGGTTCAGCTGCAACCATGCCCACATCATCATCGCAGGATTGTGAAAGACCGAGAGTAGATATACAGTTGCATGCTGATAATAAAACTACGAGAGTGAAAAGCCGATTTATTGGAAAAAGAATCCTGATACCATAATAGGTGAATACATGACGGAGTGTAGATAATAAGTTGCATGCTGATTATAAGACTACAAAAGTGGAAAGCCGATCTATTGGAAAAAGAATCCTGATACCATAATAGGTGAATACTAAAGGAACTTATTAGATTTAGGTTCTCTCTCCGTTCAATGAGAAGGAGTAAACATTATGAGATATAGTTGTTTGCAAAACTTTCATATTTAGCAGTTTACCATCGGGCAATACTGATACACCACATAGATATCGAAATAGTTGAAAAAGTCAAGGAATAATGGTACATTGGGAATACTTCTTAGTGTAAGCAATTTCTGTTTTCCGTCATGCAAAGTACATACGAACTGCTCATTTTCCCTGGTTATGAGTCCAATATGGATAAATTTGCCAGGGAAACTACGTTGATAGCCAGTGCAAAGTGGGGATTAGTCAGTATGTTGTCATTGATGGTGTTTCCCAATTTTGATATATTCCAAAACATGTCGTACTTCATCACGTTACATTTCAAAGCCCCCAAATAATTCTGCAAAATTTGATGTTGTTTAGTCGTTCCTTTCACCTGGGAATAAATCTAGAGTATATTAAGAGCTAGCAACTTAATTTCATTCAACTGTGATAGTCACCCTGGATTAAGTTTACAACTTCTATCTGTGAGGAGTAATCACGCAAATAAAGTGGAATTGATTTATAACTGGTTATGTTGGCATATTTGGTATCGCCCACAGTTAACTAATGACTTATTTTTTGTTCGGGACACAAAAATAGATCAAGGAAAAATTGCAAATCACTTTGTGAGTTGACAGAAAATTGCAAAAAGCATTTTGGGTACAAGAAGGTTGAAAGTTACATTCTTTCAATAACATCCTTTATTTAACTTCATAGATAAACGATACAACTCCAAGATCATAATAGCAATGCAATTCCATACGTCTAATTTAGTTCAATACTTCACAACTAAATGTGAAGAAAAACGTCAAAAACTTCACGAAAAGAGAGAAAGGTTACACAATAAGAAGGAAGCAGTTCTTACCAAGGTGAATGACAAAAGAATGAAATTACATTCATACGTGGCCTACTACGTCCACCCTGTCCCCCAAGAAAGTCATTCTCATACCAATATTAACTCAAATGAGAATAGTGGAGATGAGTTGATTATCCCAGAAGTTGTTGAAGCCTCCAGAGTTGAACAAGTTCAACCTCGTTGTGAAACCAATGTTGAAGTTCCTGATGCTGATAGCATCTATTCTGATGTTTGTACACGTTCTGTCCCACAAACTCCAGCTGCTGAATCTGACATTGGTCCTAATTCTCAACTTGCACCCATTATTTCCACAAACAGCTTTGCTGGTGAGAAACAATCTGATTTTGAACCAGCTGAAACTAGTCCTAACGATGGTAATTGTCAAATTTCTGCTTTTGATATTATCTATTCTAATGATTTTACCGATTCCGTCCCACAAACTCCATCGAGAGGATCTGTCATTGAGACTAATTCTGAAACTGCACCTGTTATTGCCGCAAACAGATTTGTCGCTGTTGCACCAGTTGAAAGTACGCCTGAAACCAATGTCAATTGTGAAATTGTTGATACCGATCCTGTTGACTCTGCTGCTTGTGCCGATTCTGTCCCCCAAACTCCTTCTGGTGAATCTGTCGTTGGCACGAATTCTGAAGTTGCACCTGTGATTTGCACCAACAGCTTTACCGCTGATATACATTCTAATGTTGAACTTGTTGTATGTGAAACTAATATTAGTTGTCGAATTCCTCACGCCGAAATGATTGATTCTGTTGTTTATACCTGTTCCCGCCCAATTACCCCATCTGGTGAATCTGTCGTTGACACTAGTTTCGAACCTGCACAAGTTATTTCCACAAACGCAGAGAAACATTCTAATGATGGTTTACCCGAAGGTGGATCCAGTCCGATTGATGATGTATTCTCATTGGTTTCAGGTGTTGAATCCCCAAGCTCTCCAATTTACCAATCTACTTCACCTCGTGTTGGTTTTCCGGAATTAGGCTCATCTATATCCAAGAACAAAGGAATTCAGGATGACAATTTGGAAAGTGGCAAGGTTATTTCATTGTTACCCGTTGAGAAATCAAAAGAACTTGAAACTGTGCTTGGTTCATATAGAGATCTTTCGGTTGATGAGATTGTTGGAATGATTACAAAGATCGACGTTGAGATTTTGAAAGATGCCAAGTTGATGAATTACTTTTGCGATGATCGGACGTATGATATTCCCATTGATTTGACCATTAAATTGGTTCAATATTTTAGTGAACGTGATGACTCTCCAGATGTATACCCAAATATGTTGACCAAAATTGAAGAATTATATGGAAGATTGGTTTTTAAAGCGGACCCTGATTGGAGGACGAGGATTAAACTAATTCAGAAGGTTCACAACATTGAACAAGAGTATAATAACCTTATCAAGAAATTAGAATCATCATGTTGTTCAGTTAAATCAATCAGGGAATGCCGGTCTATAAACCTGTTTTTCCGACTTTTGTGGCAATACAAACAAAATCATGAGGTCCGGAAATTAAAATCACTTCGTTTAGAACATTATTTGGAATGGGAAACTTGTATGGAATGGAAATTCACACGGGTATATCCTGATTTATCTGAATTTAGGGATCTTTTGAGGAAGTACGGTAATATTGTTGCGTGTCCTATTTCGACAATTCAGGCTGAGTTTGGTGATTTTATTTCAAATTTATGGGATATTGAGAATTCTATTGGACAACTTGAGGAATTGAAAGAGAACGATGAGTTGTGGACGATGATTGAATCGGTGAAGGGTACATTGGGCGAGAAGCGAGAATCATTACTTATGCAGCAAAGTCAGACTGTGGAAGAGTATGCAATGTGGGATACGTACCAGAACGATGAGGTTAAGATTGAACAAATTACAATAGAGAATATTCAGAGTTTGGTTGAGTTCATAAATGAGTTGTCTGGTGGTTCCAATATCATGCCTAAGCGTCTATATGGATCATAAATGATTTCCTGTTTGAAATATTGGTTGAATTGATGGTGGTGCTGGTTTGCTTATGGTTATTGCTGTTATAATTGTTATGTATAAAAAGATAAAAAAGATAAAAAAGATACAAAAAGACAAAAAAGATAAAAAAGATGAAAAGATAAAAAGAATAAAAAAGATATAAAAAGATAAAAAAGATAAAAGAGGATAAAAGATATAAAAAGCTAAAAACATTAGGAAAAGAATAAAAAGGTAAAAACATTAGGAAAAGAATAAAAAGGTAAAAACATTAGGAAATGAATAAAAAGGCAAAAACATTAGGAAAACATAAAAAGGTAAAAACATTAGGAAAAGATAAAAAGGTAAAAACATTAAAACAAGGGTAGAGTGTTAATGGCTTGTATAGAAGGCCAATTGCTGTTTATTGCTAGTTTTACTTAACATATTTAACTGTTATTCATAACCTTGTAGTCATTTTGTAGAATGGGGGCAAATCTTTCCTGGTTAACATATCTCTGAGATAAAGAGAGTTCCAAGAATGTTACGTTTCCCACATTCAAAGAGTAGGACCGTAAAACTTTACTGTCATCAGTAGTTCAGGCTTACGATGACAAACCAACCTATCCTTTGAGTTGTCCTTATAATAACTAGTCGGTGACAACCAAGGTGTTAGTGGTCCGTTAACATAACATCATAAGTGGACTTCCAAATCCGTTTTCAACACCAATTTGATCGTCATTTCATTTGGATGTAACAACTCTTGTAATTCATTAATTAAATTTTATCTATTGAGCGGTTTTCTCTTCTTACTATACAAAATAATCAAATCTCTAAAGCACAAAAATATACATAGTTTATAAATGAATTGATAGTCACTTCTCTCTCTTTCTCTCTCTCTCTCTCGACTACATTCTCAAGCAATTGTTTGAATCTTACTCATTATTCTTCTTCCATGAGGAGTATTCTTAATATTTGGCAACAAAGGTAACAAAGCCAGCGAC
This sequence comes from Hemisphaericaspora xylofermentans, assembly GCA_002105455.1. Classification (NCBI taxonomy): domain Eukaryota; kingdom Fungi; phylum Ascomycota; class Pichiomycetes; order Serinales; family Debaryomycetaceae; genus Hemisphaericaspora; species Hemisphaericaspora xylofermentans. The sequence goes on along the minus strand of NDXA01000023.1, from coordinate 49,488 downwards.
AATCTCGTCAAATCTTTAGCTCCAGCAACATCCAAACTAGTTTGCAACACATAATTTCCAAACGCATCATTCAACATCCCATCAAACTTTTCGGAATTACATAACAATACATCAATCAATTCATCAGTCAACTTACTAATCCTTAATGATTTCTCAATAACATTGGATCCAAACTTGTGTAAACTCAACGAAACAATATTGGCCTTGATATGATTCAAAATGATCTGGATTGATTGATCATCACCACGACTCAAGACATATTGGACAACATAGTTCCCAAATGGATCAAGGGAAAGATTGGTAGCATTTTCGGCCACCTTTAGTGATAATTGTCTTCTTTGAGCCAAACTACCATGATCCAAACATCTTTGTAAGACACAACAACCATGTCTATGTGTAGCAATCTCATTACAATTCAATGCGGCAGCATCAAAGATGAATTGATTCTCTTGGGGAGTTAATTTTTGCAAGCATTTCTGAACAACATGATTCCCATTCAAATCGCGTGAAAGCGATACGATATGAGGTGAGAGCGAATCAATAATCAACTTGGATTCTTCTGGAGTAGAAATACATTCAACTAATTTCTGCAAGGCACGAGTTCCATGTGGATCCAAGGCGATTCTAATGAATTCTGGACTAGCATTCTTAACCAAAATAATTCTCTGATCAGTAGTAACATTCTCAAATAACTTCTGAATTAAGTAATTTCCAAATGGATCAGTCATCAATTCAACAATCTTGAAATAAATCTCGTTAAAGATCATAGTAGCAGCAATATTCTCACTTCCTCCTTCACCTTCTTGTTCTTGTTGTTGTTTTCCTAAATCCAATTGACGTTGCAAGAATCGACATCCGTGTTGATCTTTACAAAGTGAATAAATCTCACCAGTAAAATCCTCCAATTTGGCATTCACATATTTGGCTGCATCATCACCTCTACGTGTCTTTCCATTATTGGCATTGTTATTGTTGTTGTTATGCATCTTACGATGAACATTCATTCCATTATTATCATGCATGAATCCTCCCCCATGACCATTTCTATGATGACGATGATGGGTCTGGTTGCCTCCATGACCGTTAAAACGACCTCCTCCATTGTTAGAACCATTACCATTACCACCATTATTGTTATTCATCATCATATGTTGTGGCATGATTCTATTGTCCATAAACGTATTTCTCATAGTTCCAGGCATAGGTGGTGGAGTCATAATTTGGTGATTCCAGACATTGGACCCATTTGGTCCTGGTGGTGGTCCATGTGGATGGTGTCCATGTGGACCTGGTGGACCTGGTGGTGGTGGTGGACCTGGTGGACCTAATGGTGGCACCCCTCCTGGACCTGCTCCTGGAATCATATTGGATAATTGTGGCATTCCACCTGTTTGAGGATCAAAGGTTTGAAAATCAGGAGGAGTACGTACCGATGGTGGATATGGTGGAGGTGGGAATGGGCCAAGATGTGGTGGCGGTGGAGCATGTGGATGATGTGGTGGAGGTCCTGCATGTAAATGTTCAGGAAGGGGGGCATGCATTGGTGGTGGTGGCATGAATCCTTGAGGAATAAATGGCAAATTCTTATTATCTTGTTGAATATTATCTGAGGTATCCTTATCAATTGGTGGAGATGTAGAAGTTGGTGGAATTGAAAATTGAGGATCCAAGATAGTATCCAAGCCTTTCAAAGAAGTTGAGGTAGTGTTGGATGTTGTAGCAGTGTCAGCCCCAAAAGGTAATTTTAATCCACTTTGCTTATTCTTAGCATCTTCCTTAGTTTCAGGTAATTCAAATGGTTTGACAAACATAGGTAATTCATTTTCTTTGCCATAAGCTAATGGAGGAGCAGAAGTTGGAACAAGATTGTTATTCCACGTATTTGTAGATGGTGTAATATTTGATGCAAGTGATCCAGTTCCTTTATTTATTGATAAAGAAGGTTGAGGAGTTAATGATCCTTGATGGGGATAATAAAACAGACCAAAAAATGGTTGAGATGCTTGTTGTTGTGGTTGTTGTTGCTGTTGATTTCCATATGGAGTAGGTGATTTTGAAGGATCTTCTGGTAAACGGAAATCATCATCTAAATCAAGATTACCGATAGCGCCAACAATGTCGATTTCAACACTTGCTGGAAGAACAGGGGTAGAAGTGGATTCGGCGGGATCTTCTTCAGTAGTATTGGAAGGTCTAATAGTAGTAGCACCAATAGCGTTAGAACCAACATCGTCACTTGAGGTGGAAGTGTTTGCAACATCACCAAAAATAGCATCTCTATGAAAGAAACTTGAACCAATTGATGCGGATCTTAACCCAGAATTTGAGCCTGAATACTTTGCTAATGGGGTATCATCAACTGAAGTGGATAATGAAACTGAACGTGAATTCGTGGACATAACTGCTAAAAGGTAAAAATATCTAATTTACAATTGTAAGGACTTTTGGAAGTTTTTTTTTTTTAATATACAAAATGGAGAAGTGGTAGTATTGAATTAATGAGTGGTAATAATTAAATGATGATTGTAAAAGTCCTTCAGTTAAAACCTATCTAGCTTGGGAAGGGTTTGATCTCTAATATACAAAAAATTGAAAAGAAAATGAATGCCAACTAAATTAATTAAATTGATGAAAATAGACGGTGGGTGGATGGGTGTATGGGTGGGTGAATTAACGGTCTATTTCGTGTTTTTGAAATGAAACTAATGTACAGGTATTATACTATATGATTGTGATGTTTGTTGTGTGTTTAGTCTTAGTGAGTGTGTTGATGTTATATAACTAGCATAAGCTCACTAATAAAAACTTTCTTGAGAATATGTTATGGTGTATTGGTGTTGGTGTTGGTGTTGGGTGTTAATAATTCTTTCCTTGTAATTAAGTATTGTTGATTTTGATGAAATAACCTTTTGATTCTATTTCTTTTTTTTTTCTTGTTGGCTTTGGAGGATTTCCTGTTCCTTCTATTGTGTTTACTTTCCTTCTTATTCAACGGTTAGGATAATCTTATTAATATGATACTATACGTTGTGTGTGTTTTCTCTCACTATAGAACTGGTCTTTGGTATTCTATAAGTATCTATCCTAAATAAAATAAAACCGTAAGTCGCGTTATATGTAGGGGTGTAGTGGTATATACCCTGGTTGAATTCAGTTCTGTTTAATTAACAAAAAGACTCATCAGAACAATTTTTTTTGCCCTTTGTGTTAAGATCTTCGTGGAAAATTTCTCTTAGCTTACTAAACTACTCACTCCAAAACAAAGGCCTAAAGTTATGTCTGAACTGACTACCACTTATATCTCTTAGATGGACTGGATTCGAGAACGTCAAATACAATCATCAATATCTACATTAAAGTTAAGACGTTGCCGCAATGACAAAAGTGGATAGCTATTTTATCGATATCGAATGTCCATCCAATGTCTTAGTTGTATGAACAGCTCTGTGAAGAACTTCTCATAAATTACTATCGCCAACTTTCTGCAATCACCACATGACTAATCTCTATATGCTAATTTATCTAATACTCCACTAAAAACGAATAACAACTACAAGATCTTAAACAACTGATTTTTATAATACGAAATTAATAAATATAATTAATAAAAGCGTACAAATATATATAAAGAAAGGTTTGGGGGGGATATATATAAACAACCATGTTATACAAATTTATAACAAACACCAATTAAAATTTTAAACTGAATAAAGGGGAATAACGAATTCTTATTCTTTCAATCAAAACCACCAACAATCTCTTTTCTCAAATAACATCTTCATTTAAAACAAAATCAATTAAATTAAAAGTCTTCACCAAATCGACAAGACACAATCATAAAAAGTAATACCAATAACATAAACCCAATAATCAAACAATTTAAAAGAAACCCCAACAGTAGACCTCTTCTAAATATTTCACAATTCATAATTGGGGAGATAATAAACCGTGAATAAAAAGAAAAAGACCAACCAACAGCAATATGATAACCTTCAACAAATAAAACCTTTGGGGAAAAAGCTAAATCAAATGGAATCAAACTACCAAATAACTTCAATCATTTTTATAGGATTTTTTATAATTTTAATATTTTTTTGGATATCTTTTATATTATTAAAAAGCTTGGATATATATAAAGGTATTAATAGTATTAATTCAAAAGACCAGTCATAAGCAACAAGAAAAGTGGTTGATTTAAATGATCAAATAAAAACACAATGAAATGAATGCAAAATAAATGTTTATAATGTAAATGGATAAAAAATAAATCATTAATAAATTTAACTACTCAAACACTATAAATAAATCTAAGTAGACTTTTCGTGTTGAGTAGAAACTCTTTGCATGGAGACCAAGAAATCTTCAAGAGATCTTCTGTCAGCTTCTGGCTTAGTCTTTCTACCGTTACAGAAGTCATCAAAGGCTTCGGAAGTAGACATTAAGTAGTAAGCACCACCCATGACACAGAAGACACCGAAAGACCAAATCCAAGTTCTGACAACAGTGACAATATCAGTCCAGTTTTGAGACCACCAACCGAATAAGGTGAAACAAGTAGCAATGATATCAACAATCAAGACAGCACCAGCTAATTGCCAAGATGGAATAGAAGACCAGAATGGACCTTGAGCTCTAGTAACGAAAATTAACCAGTTTTCAGTTAAGGAAATTTGTAAGAATAAAATACCATCAATACCACCGAAGTTTTGGATAATACCACCCTTTGGTAATAACATAGTAGTTAAAGTAATCCAAGTACCAATAGCTAAAATTATACCTAAGACAATAGACATACCCCATAATCTTGGAGTGTTCCACTTAACTGGCTTTGGATCATATGGAGCGTTATCATAAGCAATGGCTAAGGTAGCAACATCAGCGAAGATAGCAATGAAGACAACTAAATCAATGTTTAAGGATCTGTTTAAGATGGCAATCCATAAACCTAAGAATAATTCCAAGTGTAAAGATAAAGCAATACGGTAAACAACATAAGAGTACATTCTGTGGAAAATTTGTCTGGAAGTCTTTAAAGCATCAATAATGGCAGATAAACCTGGAGCTAAGAAAACAATATCAGCAGCAGCACGAGCAGCATCAGTGGCACCTTCGACAGCAATACCGGTATCAGCCTTCTTCAAGGATGGAGCATCGTTGACACCATCACCAGTCATGGCAACTAAGTAACCTCTAGATTGTAAGATTTCAACGGCATTATACTTGTGTTGTGGGAAAACTTCAGCGAAACCATCAGCATTTTCAACGAAATCAGCAATTTCAGAACCGGCCATGTCACCACCACCAGATAAACCTAATTTTTCAGCATCATAAATGTTAGTACCTAAACCTAATTGACGACAAGTTTCCTTAGCAATACCGACGGCATCACCAGTTAACATCTTAACTCTTAAACCTAATCTTCTAGCTTCGTTAACAGTAGCAGCAGTATCATCTCTTGGAGGATCCATACATGGCATAATACCTAAGATTTCCCAGTGACCTTCACCTCTCTTTCTGGCAACACCTAAAGATCTGAAACCTCTAGAAGCAAATTCAGCAACAGTGTTTTGATAGTTTTCATGGATATCTTCTGGGATTGGATGGTCATCTTCAACAGTCTTTAAGACGAATAATGGAGCACCCTTAACACAAATAATTCTTTCACCTTCTGGAGATTCAACAATAGCAGTAACCTTCTTAGAAACAGGATCGAATGGTTGGAATTCAAGAACCTTATACTTAGTTAAAGCAGCCTTAGCTCTTGGGTAGTTAATCAAAGACTTTAAGAAAGCTTTATCGATAGCATCTAAACCCTTCTTCTTTCTGGAAGCAGCTAAACAAGCAGTTAACATTAAATCGTCAGCTTCAACACCTTCAACAGTGTATGGTTCGTGTAAAGATAACTTGTTCTTGGTTAAAGTACCGGTCTTATCAGAACATAAGATTTCAACACCAGCTAAGGATTCAATAGCAGATAACTTTTGGACAATAGCTTGCTTCTTAGCTAAGTAAGCAGCACCGACAGCCATGGTGGTGGTAACAACAGCTGGTAAACCAACTGGGACACCAATAATGGTAATAGCTAAAGTGAATCTTAAGATTGGAACAATTCTAACGGTTCTGTAGAAACAAGCAACCCAAACAACTAATAAGGTAATAATAACGAAAACTAATAAAGTAGTACCAATACCGTTTAAGACTTCAGTGAAGTGACCAGTACCACCAGAAGCCTTGGAGACTAAAGCAGCAGCTCTACCAACGAAAGTAGAGTCACCAGTAGCAGTAACAACCATGAAAGCTTCACCAGTCTTAACAGTAGAGGAAGAGTAACAAGAGTCACCGTGTCTCTTGTCAACAGCTAAGGATTCACCGGTAATAGCGGATTGATCGACTTGTAATAAACATTCTTCAGAAACAATTCTACCATCGGTTGGGATAACAGTACCATCTTCTAATTGTAAAATATCACCTGGAACAACTTCCTTGGCTGGAATTTCAACCAATTGACCGTTTCTAACAACTAAAGCAACGTTAGCTAAAGTTTTCTTTAATTCGTTAACAATAGAACCAGCTTGGTATTCTTGAATGAAACCAACGAAGGCATTCAATAATAATAAAGCACAGATAACACCAAAATCAACCCAATCTTCTAAACCTGCGGCTAAAACGGCAGCGGCTTCCATAACGAATTGAATTGGACCAACGAAGAACATAACGAATTTCAAAACTAAGTTTTCTTCTTCTTCAGCCATTTGATTGAGACCGAATCTCTTTCTTCTCTTTGCGACTTCATCATCACTTAAACCGAAAGCTGGGTCAGTGTTTAATAATTCTTCTGGGACAGCCTTGAAGGTAGCTTCATCTTCTTCTTCTTCTTCTTCACCTTCACCAAAGGCTGGGTTGGATTGTAAATCCAAAATTAATTGATCGATGTCTTCTTCTTCATCGTCACTAAGGTTCTTGTCGACCTTTTCGTGAGTTGGTTCAGTAGCACTCATACTGATATGTAAGTAAATTTAATATATAAGTAAAAAGACGAGTGTAAACTAAAGAAAGGAAAAAGAAAAAGGGGAGTTGTAAAAAGTGACTTGGGGGGAAATTCAAACGGTATTTAAATATTCAATCCCATTCAATTGAGGGAACAGTTGGAATCGGCAAAACTCAGCAGTCAGACACTCTGAAAGCACCTTCATAATTTTATTTTTTAAAAAATTTCTTTACAACATCTTTTTTTTTTCAATTTTATTTTGTCGAAAAAGTAAATAATAATTTATTATTTTATTGCATTTTTTGTTTGTGTGTCTGATGTAAACAAAAAAAAAATTTTGACAATAAAAAATATATGTTGAATTTTCAGAAAAAAAATGTCTGAGGGAATTTTGAATTTTTTTTTTTAGAGTTAATTGACACAAAATGTTACACTTAAAACCAACAAGGGAAAAAGAAACGAAGCAATGTTTGCACTGCGCTACTTCCTAATTGGGAATGTCCTACTGCACATAAAGCCAGCAAAGTACCACGTGAACCAAATTTTCAATTGGATTGCCAAAAAATGTCTGTCTGATTAACACTCTCGATTCGAACATCTATTTTTCCGGAATGACCAATCGTTTTGTATGAATTGACCGAAAATCCTGATAGAATGGCGGGCTACTAGTTAGAGTTATTAATTTTTCGTTATTTGCGATAACGTTTTGTGATACAATTTCGGTTGAGGTGGGTGTTATTGCTGGTACTACTACGCATACTAAACATTTAGTACTGAACCTTCTACGTTTTTATTGGATCTTTGAATTAGCCCGAAATCTAAACAACTGTTGATCTTCAGGTAGTGTTCATTCACCAATAATAATTTGCTATACGACGAGATGCGATGAGCTCAATGCAAAATCTAGAAAATTGTATGACCCTCAAACAAGATTTGATAGGATAATATTGTATGGAAAAATAGCGAAATTTCATTTATTGCATACGTTTGTTTTACGAAGTTTCTTTTAGAGATAAATTGAACTAATTTTTAATCTCTCTGGAAGAGATTGAATTAAACTTTGTAAGGATCTTCATGTTCCTGTGGTGTACAGCATAGCACGATAGAATCGATCTGTGATAACGTATTGCCATGTAGTCAACTCCACGAATATTAGAAAAGGAGCAATGCTAACCCAACGTAACTTTCCATTTCTAGCTTTTACCAATTGCGCATGTTTGAGGGGATTTATTATTTATGAGAATTGTAAGACATACGATCTTGTCATCCCCCCAAATATCTAGAGCGATGAGATGCATAGATTTGCACTGTCGTGAACTAGACTTAGTCATATATTATTGAAAAAATAACATTTTCGATCTATTGTTCCTTTATCATGATTATGTCTTGAGAAGGAAATTTCATGACCCCCTAATAGCTATGCATAATAAGCCCTATGACAAGTCTATTTCATCATCAATCTCACGGACTTCTGATTCAATACTCCGAAGATATGGTCACGGCTTACAAATAGTAATACTTCTTAATAATATGCCAGGCCAGGTATCTCATTTCAACCAGGTGCTACGTGATCTCCTGCGATAGATGTGGCATGAATACGCCTTACATAGCTGATCCCTGAGTTTTCGAATTTTGGTGAATACGAATGGCATATTTACAAAACATACCGAAATAAAAACAACTCTTTGCAGCACTAATTCAAGTCTAAACTAATAATCTATATTTGCTCCATTCCTATGATTAGATTAGATTTGGCAAAGTGTTAGCAAACTGTTGCAAAAAATGATAGAAAACAATAAATCGGCTATTCAAATCAAAGGAAAAGAAATTGTCAGAAGATTTGCAACTATTTTCAAATAATCCTTCTTTGCAGCCATTCCTGCCATAGATACCGAAGGTTAAAATAATCCCTCACCTGTAATCTACGACCCATCTCTGACAGATAACCGGTATTTCCGTTTAAAGAAGCTTACATAGTATTACGTACACCTACACTACAGGATATTGTAAAACTAAGCTCGTACTTGTCTTTTGCTACTCCATCGGAAGTAGCTATAAAACAGAGTGAACAGTCAACTACATAGACATTTGTTTATCCTGAACGGCTTACTAAGGACGGCTAGCAAAACAGGACGGCTAGGAACCTTCAGACGGCTAGAATGTGTATAAAGACGGCTAAATAAATATGGTACTGTCGTGATCAAAAGCTCACACGATCGTTGCGGGATCGGCGGGATTTTTGTTTACATTTGACGTAATTCTAGAGCGATCTTGCATTTCCCACTCAATTGTTCACTAAGCCCCTGTACGTACGAAAATAATTCAACAACAAACGAAAAAATAGAACGATGAGTGTTTACACTCTGGCCAAATTCGTCGTCTTCTCCAAATGATGATTATAAATCCGCCTGCAACCATTGAGAAGTCAACAATTTGAAGTATATATCCACTAGTAGATCTCTACCGCGGAATCTAATCGTTTAAGTAATTATCTTTTCATATGGCCATATGTTAACATGTTCCACTTTACTTCTTGTCACAAGACCCATCTATTAATCATTGATTTTGTGATTAGCCAGCCGCCTAACTCCAGCTTTTTAATTAATCTGAAGAGACAACGTGTCAATTGGGCGAAAGTACGGAGAAATTAGATCCGGTCTTGTATAGTTATCGCTAATCTGGTAATTTTTACTCATGAAAATACTTTTACTCCGACTGTCGCTTTAAAGCCAGAGGGGTAATTCTGAGAATGGTGCAAACACAAACTAGAATGGCCTACAAACAATGAAAGGCTTTTCGGAGTACCTGGGACAAAGAAAGTTATTGTTGCAAACATAATTGCTGGTATAGACGTTTCTGTGCAATCACATCTGTAATCGGATGTGTCTAATTCGATAAAAAAGTGCGCATCGAAAATAAACAATAAAAATTTGTCAGACACTTTTTTCAGATTTGGTTGGGATAAATTTCTGACACTTTTTGCGTAAGTGTGTAATATGATTGTTGATGGCAGGTAACAAAACAGTTACAGTCTTACTACCTGTTTCCCAGTTAGGGTTCATGTCTGGATCTAAATTGCCAAAATTGTCTCGATATGTGTGGATTGTACGTTATTCTTATATTGTAATGTTCCAACCGATACTAGGGAACTTGTTATACGTAGGGAATAATTTAATTATTCCAGATCTGCTTCCACCTATCATCTGGATTAATTTAGCTATTGTAGTTTCAGAATAGATTTGGGGTAAAAGAGTAGCTACAAGAAGTCAAATTTTCTTCTACCCCAGAATGTTCACTTACTGATGTCACAACGCATTGCTATTTGTGGTTCTGTTAACAGACATGTTCCAGTACCTCAGGACATTACAGAACCCTACTTTAACTGAGGTTGGCCTCACGGTGCGTATATGCCTTCACGAGTCTGGGTATACCGACCTTAGAAAAGTTAGAGCTAGGTATACGTATACTATTAGGTGGGATACGATATTGAACGGTCCGGTGTATTTTTCTGAGAGCGCCTATGATTTGCAATGTAAGGCATTTTATTCCTCTACTGACTAATCCATTCCTCACTGTAACTTCTTGCAATGAAAAAATGTTTAGTTTAGCCTTTTGTTTACGTTCTTCGCAATATTTTTTCTACAATGGTAATATTTTTTCAGACACTTTTTTATAATTTATCCGAGAAATTTAAATTGTGGTGAGTTTTTTTTGGAGAAAAAAAGTCTCACTAAGAAGTTATAAATCCGATGCGAATATCTCACAGACCGAAATGGAAACTAGAGAATCGCAGACGTTTGCATTTACAGGCCAATGAAAAAAAATAGCGCAACATCTAAACTGCCACATCTGATAATGCAAAAAAAAAATTGATGCAACAGTAATAAATTTTAAATTCCTTTTTGGGGAAGAATTTCAAGTGAAATTTTAATATTTGTACAGGGTAGCTTTTATCATGTTGTACATATCGGGGCAATCAATTTCTTGTCAGCTAATTGATCTTACTTTGATAGGGGTTGAATCGTTATCAGAGCTAATAAAACTGGGAACTAAGAAATAATTATGAAGATTAATTCTCCCATGGAACAGACATAATTTTTTTTTACCACATACAAAAAAAATAATTGATAAAACAATAAACAAAAGCAATCACATAGAAAAAATAAAACGGTTTTTTAGATTGTTGTTTTGTGTTTAGAATCTTTCAAGAAATTAATTGAAAATACTCACTTATAAACTTTATGCCGTCCAGTTTTTTTCAAATATAAAAAGAGAAGAAGATTTCTTTGCGAGTGAGGGGATATGTAAGTGGGGGAATATTGTGGGCAATTGTCTATTGCATTTAACACATTTTAATCAAAGAAAAAGTTTAATATCGCTCGAGAGCTTTAGTGTAACACCAAGTTTTTTAAATGACCTCAACGGTTTTACTGACTGCAACTTCCTTTCCATATTGTTGTTGTTGTTCGTAATCCGTAGTTCCAGTTGTCTGACTGTCTGTGTGTGTCAATGGATTCATATAGGATAAAGTTCTTCCACATGCTGGCTTACACGTACCATCTGTTTTTACCCCACCACCATCACCAACATTTAAAAATTTTTCAAATTTACGAATATATCTATTTAACCGTTCATCCAAATTTTTCTTCTATTGTTTCTTCCGGTTTAGAGCTTAGCGGCTGTAATTGCCAAAAAAAAAATTCAATTTCTCCTAATTATAATCGCTAAATCTATCCTTCCATTCGTCCCCTCCGGGGATTTTCTAATAGGCTCTTTTCTCTATTATGTTCCTGAATTTGCGAAGTATCTGACTCGTATTAGCGGGTCCCATTTTACGTAAATGGGGAAGCAATAATCGCATACCCCATTTCTCCAAGGTCCACCTCCGCGTTTCTAAACATGATAAGATACACTCTTACGAAAGAGCTGTTTTTGTTTGCCAAGTTTGAGAACCTACTCGTGAATACATCAATAATTGAAAAAATGGTGAATAAACTCCGATCGGTAAAGTAACAGATTTCATTTGGTGATGATAACCGATTTTGTTTTCATTCAAGTTCTATTTCGTTTATATGCGAGATTACATTGGTTAATTTCCACAATTTTAATTGTAATGACATTCATTCAGTGTGACATGGTTTGCTAAATCAGGCCATTAGCAACTTTTCTGCGCGAGCTATCTGTAGTTTCAATTGAGTTATTACTTGCAAAAATTTATCCGCACAACCAACAACCCTATTCGTCTATTCAAACTAAATCAATCGTATTCTTAAAGCAAATGACCTCCTCTTCAGGAATATGAATCGCCTAACGGCTTTCAATCTTATCTTCCTGATTCATGCAGGAACATGCTTTTTTCTTACATGCAAACATTTGCAAACAAATGTAAACAAATCGTTTGTTGTTCCAATGCAGGAATCTACGTCATACGAAGCCATGCCCATACGAAGTCAACAAAACAGATATGCTCCAGGATTATAGCATTTGTGACTGGATTTTTAATTATTGCGTAAAGAAAACCTAGTATTTGTTGGAAGTGACCCACAATTATTCTCCGAAAATATTGGAAGGTTTTTTGCAAGAAAGCCTCTCACAAAAAAAACCCTTTGCTACACCAGTTGATACCGTAAATTCATTCCAAAAACTTTACCATAACGTCATATGGCAACGCAAAGTAGTTGAAACTAGGCCAATTTCATTTATCATCCATAGAATATATCTACTACTTGCCTATACGAGATATATTTCATTCCTTCTTAAATGCACCATACACGGGATTCAACCACTAAATCAAAATTCAGCCATAGACTGCCCAATAGAGCACAGTAAGTCTTTCTAGCAAGCTCTACTCACAAGTGCTATCCCAAGACTTATCCATAAACTATGGTTGTTTCGTATCTTCCGGTTTTTTTTCACCAATTAGTGAATTTGTTCATAATCAACAGTTCCTAAGCAGCAACACTCCTTCACCACTGGGTGCGAAAATTAATGATTGCAAATCTGTTGATTCTAACAATTTCTTCTACACTCCAAGTCACCTCTACCGCTTTGCAAACATACACTAATTCCAGAAAAAATGACTCTTGGTCTTCATATAATCATTGGCCCAGTATGATCTTGAATATCCGTTCATTGCCATTAATGAATATTTCTATAGATTATCCAATCTGTTCTTTTCATTTTATTGTACAAACACGAATACAAAATCAAATATTACTAGCGCAAGAAGCTACAATATGCAAACAGTCAATGATACATATTAGGTATACCATATATAATTACTTCCAATTCCAATTTGAGATCCTCCGGGGAATTTAATGATTCCTATTTCAATTTGAAAGTCAATGAATCATTTTCCACGAAAAGCTCAGAAATCCTTGATTCTAGAATGGTACTGGTTCAAACAGGAGATTGCAACCAGTGTTAATATCTCGTCATCTAATTATCCTGGGTCAACTGGGGGATAAAAAAGGTGGTCAAATACACTTTTGAGTGTTCTGGGGAATTAATGGTATCGCACGGTACTATCATACTTGGAGCTTGAGAGAAAAGGATGAGCTTGAGTACCTCACCTTATAGGGTACTGGGGGTTAATGGTGTACTTTACACCATCATATTATTAGGGAAACTGGGGAGGGTTTGTGACAACCAAGTGCCTTGTCGAAAGCTCGTGGGAAGGTATTATCAACTTGTCATCGTATAGCCTTAGGTAAATTGAAGGGACTTTTGGGCTTGCCCACTACAGAACCCCCGGTTTTGGTGTATTTATATAGCTACGCTAACTTAGAATTATGACGCTATCGGACTATATCGAAATTCCAATAGCATGATGTGGTGGGGGCAGAAATGATTCAATCTTTCTGACAGAGTCGTTGTGGTTTAATTAACAAATAAGAGAATCTAAAAGAGTATGAGGGATGTTATTGTTATTGACACAATTTCGAACTAGAAGTGTCTCCCGGCAAAATACAAATCATGACAAAATTATCTCTATAAACCTAAAAAACTACACTTCAACCACTATTATGAGCCTTCTTAATTTCCCTTCTAGCCAACCATCTCCATTTCAATGGTCTGAAAGCCTTAAACATCAAAAACAAAAATGCTCCCAAAAATCTAAACAAAGCCAATCCAGCAACAATCCATAAAATAATAGTCAAGAAAGTACGAGAATTACCACTTATTGACCCATCGGCATTCACCTGAGTTCCATGAGTAAAGGTATCAACACCACCTGCTTCCAACACAATTGCAATCAATATTGCATTAGTCAACATCCATACTAAGACTGTCATGGTACGAATAAAAGCATAGTACGCATCGTCTTTCATATTCTTCTTCTTTGGAGCAGGTGGTTCTGGTTCCATGGTACGCAATGCTTCTAAAGTCTCCAAATATGATTCGCTTACTTCGGAATCAACTCCTGGAGCAATCATAATCAATTCATCACTATCTTTACTAACTGACTTAGCTGAACCCAAATCCTTAGCTTGCTCGACACCTTTAGTACCCCAAGAAACATCATGAATATTACAGAAGGCATAGATATTAAGCACATTAATATAGGTTGGTGATAATAACACATATTGCGCGAAGGAAGTGAACATAAAACTAGGTTCTCCAAACATAAACGCTCCAGCGAAATATAACAAATAAATAGATGCTGAAGAAACAATCAAATCTCTGAATTTCTCATTGGTGAAAATTAAGGACACACTGAAGTTATCCTTATTTTCTTTGATAATAGACGTTGCCGTATGAACCGCTAAGAAAATAGCAGCAAACATCATATACGCCATCAATATCGCAAAGAAAATTGCAATCACAAGATAAAATTTCTTGGTACCTCTTGGAGTATTACCAAACGCTAAAACAAATGTACAAACAACAGAACCAACATAGAACCATAGGAAGATGACAGCTAAATATTTACCAATTTCAAAATGCATTTCAGTAGATCCCAAGTTCGCAGTCAAAATTCTGAAGACCAAAAAGAAAGAAGCTAATGAGAACCAAGAGACCAAAATTGTAGTCAATTGATAATAGAATTCCAATTGTAACATTAATTTTCTAAATAGACCGTGATCAGATTTCCAAATTTTAGTCCAATGGAAAACAGCATATGCTGCTGCGAACATAGAACCATTAAGCCATCTTCTTCTTTGCAACACAAATTCATCAATTCTTTCAGGAACATCAGTCTCGGCTTTCGCTTCATTGACATATCTCAAGACATATCTATGATGTTTCTTGGCCACCAATTCAAAACATAAAATTCTATCTTCAGCCAAGTACATATTAGAAGTAAAAATACCTGCTTCTTGGAAATTACGTTCTTTAATTTCTCTTTCATCGTCCTCTTCCTCATCACCATCAGGGTTATTGAAACCATGTAAATACTCACCCTTGAAATACTTTTCAAGTGGACCTTTCCCGTTTACATTCAATAATGCTTCATATCTATATGCCGAGAACGCCCCTGGTAACACAGAAATAAAACCAAATGCTGATTCCATAGGTTTATCCAAAACATTGGAAATCTTATACTCGAAATTTTGTGCCGCCACTAAAGGATTAATTAACAATTTCTTTCCCGGACCTAAAGCTGCTCTCATTTCCCCACAAGCACCTGCAACATTCGGATCTCTAAATGACCTCCATAAGTAGTAGAAAGCGTCTTTCGAAGGTTTGGTACCACAATCTAACAACATAATAACACGTGGTTTCAAAATTGGAGCAAACGCTTGGAAACACCAACGATGGGAGTTAATCTTACGACTATTCTTTTCTTTCAAACAGAATAAAAATTGAACTGGATTGGAATTTGCACCCAAATGAACACGATCATTCACCACATCAATACCAACTGTAGATGTGTATTCATATATATGGGCCTTGACTGATTTGTCATTAATTTTGGATTTAGCATATCCATCTTGGAAAAGTCCAAGAGCACGAAGTAAAGTTTCAGTACGTTTGTTCAATTCCAATCTACCATCGTTAACGATACAAACAACTATTTTCTTCCATGATTCTTCACCCCAAGCTGGATCAGCTCTACGTGATAAATTTTTGATATTTTCAAACACACCGAAAAGGGTACGTGCAAGTAAGATTTCGTCTTCGTTATACATGGTAATACAAACCATGATTTCAGTTTCTCTTGGTGGATCATATAATGCTTGACGTAGGTTATAGTTGAAATTCATAAAGTTTGAAGGACCACAAGTGGCAGCGGTATATCTTAAAAATGACATTTCTCTACCTCCATCAGTGATTTTCATACCGTAGGTATCCAACAATGATCGTGGAGCAGGTGCGTCGATAACATAGTTACCATTGACTAATCTTGCCTTTTTAATAGTTTTGGTATAAGTTAATTTTGGTTTGAAGTCGTCTTCTTCCTCTTCTTCCTCTGGATGACTAGAGGTAGAAGTTCTTGCTTTGAACGTATTTCTTCTTTTCATACTTGCACCACGTTTAATGGTATTACCCCTTCTAACGATTTCTTCACCAGTATCAGAAAACAATGATTCATCGTCACCAAAGGGATCTAAATCATCATCGTCATCAGCATCTTGTAATGGATTGATCATATAATCATCACCAGAAAACAAGTGTGGGTGTCCATATGCCAGCATTCTAATATTTTGCTCTTCTAAATCAAAATCATGCTCTTCATAAGCTATTTTACTTGGACTATAAGCTATTGGTGGGTATTCTGGTTCACTATCTCTAAAAGCAACAGCTTTTACACGTTTTGGACCTCCGGAACGACTTGCCGCAGGTTGAGGAGATAAAGGTTGTGATGCAAAACCACTTGTGTCATTATCATTATAGTAATCAAATTCATCAAAATTAGAATAGCTTGGAGTAGCTTGATGACGGCTACCACGAGGCCCCCCTCTACCATACTGATAACCATAAACATTCTGCGGCGAAGGATATCCATTAGCTGAGTATACAGGCTGTCCATAATAATCTATGTTGTTATACGACGATCTTCTTGAACCAAAACGATTGGCATTTGAATGGGCATATTGTGCAACAGGAGTTCCACCAGCATACATTGAATGTCTTGGATTACCAGGAACAAATTGAGGAACTGGAGTGGACGCAGGGCCAGGGCCACCAACATTGCCAGCAGCTGGAGTACCAGTGGACTCGGCAGACGAACTGCTCTCAGTATTGATTAAATTGATTGTGCTTGTTGGAATACTTTTCTCTAACCCATCATCAAATAAATCATCGTCATCATCGTCAGACAACCCTTTCGAATCAAATGGTTTAGACATTACGTGTGTGAAAATTTATGTGTGGGAGATCAACGATGTCTTTCTGTCTGTCTAGTTTTGTAATTGAATTGTACGTTATCCACGTGCAGTTGTGTCTGACTGACTGTCTGTCAAGCTTTCAAGGTATATTGACAAGCTTTTAAAAATGAAGCAAAGGAAGAAGCAAATGAAAAGTGTCTGTCTGGTAGACCTATTTCAAAAAAACTCACCAACTATGAGATATAAATTGATTCTGACACTCACCCCCTTGATTAAAAAGGTTTTTCTGTCTTTTTTTTTAATTAAATAGGTAAATTAAAAAAATAATCTGTTGACAATAACAACACAACAGTCGAACAATGAACCTTTTTTTTCTTATATATCTCCGTTAACTGCTAGCCTTGGGCTTTTGAATTTATATATATATATGTACTATTGTGTTCTAGTTGAAAGTATACAACAACTAAGGATATATGTATCGACTCAGCCGGTGAAGAAAAAGAAAGATCATTGAAAATATTAAGGTCATATAAGTATATTTAGATTTACGGTGTCTTATTCTCAAATCTGAGAGACATAGTTTTTATTTACTTTTGTGCCTAATTGGGAATTTCATTGATTTTTTCTCTAATTTCATTTGCAACCTTCATATAAAAATAAACTTCTAAATTTAGATCCGGTGACATTTTGTTTAAGACCATTCATTTTGCAAAATGTCTACAGTTAAAAAATTCTACACCCTGCAGGACGACGACATCGCATACTCTTAGCTTGTACACCTTGACGATGGTTACTTCGTTAGATTTTGTTCCAAGAGCTACCCTATTGACATAATTTGACCAACTATCAAGTAGATATGTCTAATTACTAATATTAACTACTCTAAAATAAATAAAAAGTCACGTGTCGTTATCTAAAATAAAATTTGAATTCTTGTTTGAAACATCCAAACAAACCGCAGAACTCCACACCAACTTGCTTTGAATTTGTCATAATAATTCTTTTGTGTAGTATTCTTATTCGTACTTTAATAAGAAATAAAATATACGTGGCTACTAACTAAACAGTCAGTCTAAGTTATTCTTTTCCATTGATAAAAGCTGGAATAGAAGGCGACGACTCAACGTCCCTCTCTAGTTGACATGTCAATTGGGAACACATATCAAACAATACTTCCTTTCCTTAATCCCCAACAGTTCTAAGCACTTTAAATGATATCCATGTCCACACATAAAGAAAATTAACTCACAACTATGAAATATCTCATCCTTCTTCTCATGTTCATGGCCCTGCTCTGTGACCAACAATAGATGGCGTCTTTGGCGATCTTCCCAAGCCAATACATGATCATCTAGGTTAAAATTAGATCCTCCCCACATACTTTTACCGCATGATGAACATATTTTGGCCTTGATATTCCATCCTCTTAATTTATTACCCTTGATAAGAATTGTATTTTTATATATATCCTTATTTAATACTCTCAACAAGATCTTAAGTATTTCGCTTTCATATGAGTAAGATATGAATACTTCTTGCAAGATTCCTCGTATATTGGATAATGTTGCAATTTTTGATTCTTGTGAGTATTCTTGGAGGAATCGATTAAAAATAACCAAGAACGATTTCTCACTTTGATCCCCAATATGTTGCAGATTTAGTTTAAGATCACTTACTTTTCTAAAACAATCATGAATGCATTTATTAATAAATTCGTGAGTGGTTGTATTTCTTGTATCATTGGCCATTTTAACTAAACTATGAATCACATCTAACCACATTTTTTCATTCAAGGAAAGATCGGGTTCAAGTGATTGTGAATAAGTTTGCGGAAGTTCACATATACTTAAAAGATAGTTTAATAATCGTTCAAATTTATCTCTTATTAAATCATCATCATTTTCCAATTCTGGCGCAATCTTGTTCATTTGCTCCAAAATTACTGTTTCTGCTTCAAGATATTCTCCTTTCAACACTAATAACGAGGCTTGTGAATCCACCAATTGCTTCTCATCTAGGATCTCCATGCATTTCTTAAACTCATTTTCATCATCGATTAATATGGCTTTCCAAGCTTGAACAAACTGAAAAACCTCCGAGTTATGAAATACAGCCAACAATCCAATATACTTACTCACAAAGGGTATATAATCTCTACTTGTCGCCGTCTTCATATCAAACAATTCCTTCAAATATGCAAATTCCATCACATCTTCTTTTAACTCAAACACCTGGAAATGCAATTGTGGACAATATCTATCAACCAAACTTACAAAATTGCCCACATCCAACTTCACAAAAACCGAGAAATTATTCTTGATTACCAGAACTAAGACTAATCTATCATTAGCATTCCTGGAGCGCAAAAATGAATTCTCAACCATTGATAAAAGAGATTCTGACAGACTGGTACTACCTTCATAATCCTCCCTATTTTCTTTTAGTTTCTTTAACCATACTTCTAAAGCATTGGAGTATTGTCCTTTTGATTTATATATTCCAATTAAGACATTATAATAATTCGCTATAGTCAATTTCTCAATCAAGAATCCTTCCTCGATATCGGGATCATAGTGGGGTAATAAACTCAGTAAAGCCAATTCACAATCTTGAACAAATTCACCACTAGCATTATATTCACATAAACTATTGATTATTTTCAACAACACTGATTCCGAAAGGCGAATAAATTGGGAATATTTCGGATAATTCCTCCCCACAAAAATGGCTAGTTGACATCTATCCAAATCTGATAAGTCACGTTCGTTGGACTCGTATAGGTCAATCAATGCTTCTGTTAAATATTGGCGGTTTAATCGCTGTGATTCATTGTTGAGATAAGGATCCTCAAAGAATTCATTAATGGTTGATAGCATCGCAAATGAGTTGATTTTGAGAAAGGTGTACAAATAAGGAAAGATTGTTGTTTGCTTTAATGATGGGATTGGCTGTCCATTTCGATATATTGTACTGTTTGAGAACAATATATCACATATTTTGGTCTTGGCTTCTAATTCAAACTTGGAATCAATAAACCTATCAGTGGGATACTGTCTCCCAGTCAAGATATATGACATATACGTATACGCTTTCAAACACTCATCATCACCTTGCTTGTTCACAAACTCCTCATTCTGTAAATCAACAAGAAAATCAATCAAGGGGGTTTCGTAATCACACAAGACATAGTTCCAAATATAGATCAAGCAATCACGGAGATTATACTTCTTACACAATCCAATCGTCAAATCAATATCCAAAGAAGTTATATCCATCATACACAACATATCAGTTAATAATTCCCCCTTTTCGACCTCGATATAATACTCAACCAAATTCTTCAATAGCAATGCCGGCAATGCTTTAATGGATTCAGTTAATATAAATGGCTCCAAAACTCGGAAAAATTCCTCCTTATTATCCAACGTCTCATACACTTCTTCTAAAATATCAAATCCTTGAGGACCACCAATCAAAGCCACGATCCGGAAATATACTTTTAGATAATATTCCCTATCCTCCTCTCCCCCACTGTTCTCATACGCAAACAATTGTCCGATGGATTCACGCATAATCTGTTCAAGATATGGTTGTACCAACTTCTGTCTCCTTCTTCTATCCTTATCCAATCCCACAAACACCATCCTCCCACGTTCAGTAGGTTCTTCAGATGTATAATATCGATAAACTGTCTCCAAAGCTTCAGAATATTTGCCTTCAGATAGTTTTTCGGTTATTATATCTGCCCAACTCAACTGTCGACCAATGAATAATTGTTGCGAGGTCGTAAATGCCAATAATCGATTCTTAAAACTAATGAGGGATTGAATATCGAGTAGAATATCGGAGTCTTGTCCGACAGGGACAAGATTGTCTCCGTCATAATATAGCGAAATCATAGATGTGTTGTTATTGATTGATTTGAAGAAAACACATAGTATGTCACTGGTTAACCATTTCATGAATTGGATTGAATCCGTCTTTTGTGGACAAGCCCAAAGACATCTCTTTTTGAAGGGGAGTTGGGGGATTGATTTATCTTTATTTTTCAATTCGTTTATCACGGATATGAAGTTACGTGGGAAGGATCTATTATTTAGTTCGATAATTGTAAGGACATTATTCCAACTGTACGCAAGCTTTGCATTACTGATTTGTTCGTCTTCGGAAGATTGCATACATGGACACCAACTAAGAAACCCATTTAGCCTTTTCTGATGGTCTTCGTGAACATATTTTGATTTCCCGATTTTGAAATGTTGGACGATGTTGGGTATATGAGAATCATTTAACGAGATTGTTGATACAATTAATAATAATTTGGGTGTTAATATTGCCAAGATTCCCATTTTATCGGTGATTTGGTGTGACGAACCAAGAGGAATCATTTCACTAGCCAATATGACAAATCTATCATCACCAATCATATTTGCATCATTCTTCCCTAATATTTTCAGACATGAGAAATATTGATTCATGAATTTCTTAATTCCATTATGATAGAATACCAAACCTGATTCATCACTGCTTATCAATTGTGAATTCAGGTCAGAAATAAATGATATATGTGTAATTTTACTATCGATCAAATGACCTTGGAAATTCTTGGTAAATCTTCCCGAAAGTGTTATCGGCTGTATGATAAAATAGGGATATATCAGAGGTACACCGTTAGTGGTAACTTCTTTTGTGTTTAGGTCCCATAATCGGATTTGTCCATTTTTATACCCAGCTGCTACCATTGTTGAATCAGCTGACAAACACATACAACTAATCTCAAAATCCGGAATCCCATTTCGCCTCCTATCCCGTGATGGGTTTTCTTCTTCTATGTATAACGTACATTCAATTTCTTGATGATAATTGAAAATCACAATTGTGCCCTTCTCAGTGGCCAATGCAACATGTATAGATGTCGCAGTCATAGATCTGATTTTGCCATGCTTGTCGAGAAACTTTCTACTGGAGATCGTTTCCGAGATTTGATTTGTCTCGGTCCATTTAAACACACCATGCAAAGGTTCTTGATTGATTGGAGTGTTGTTGTTCGTAGGTTGTAGGTTATTGAATGATTTCTTGTATGATTTCAATGCAAGACTTGTCTTTGTCCTTGAACGGTCGTCAAAATGGAGTTTCTTGATTGGAGACGATCGTACTGAGGAAGTTGATGATGATGACATAAAACTAGATGATGATTGTACTGTTGGTGATAATAGATTGAATAGTTCATCATCTTTAGATGCCTTTGAGGGTGTTTCTGGTTGGCTTAATGCCATTGTATGTATAGTACTGTACTAATGTGTTGATTGGCAACTCAATAGATTGATACCTCGATAGGTAAGATTTTATTTTCATTGTGTGCGACAATTTATCTGTCGCGACAAATATACCGTCAGTTGCAAAGCGCCACAGAGCCTAACTAATACCAAATTAGAGGAAGTAGGAAGTGGACCGTCAGAACGAAACCAATAGGTTTGGGGTTTAAATAGGTTGGCCTTGTGCTATGATGTTGAAGCTATGGAAGAGGGAATGAAATAGAGGTTTATTGATTGAACATACTGATTTGTATTTAAAGTCATGTTCTATAGAATTCTATTGCTGTTGATTATGGTTAACAGCTTAATCTCTATCTAACTAATCTAATAAGTATAATAAAATGTTAAAACCAACTATACCCCATTCCATCCAGCTAATCTAACTTTGCTTTGCTCTTGTAGAAACTTTTCAGATAGCTATACAATTGATATAAAAGTATAATAAATAACGCCCCAATTTGAATCAGCACACCTCGTACCACTGTTTCACATGTTCTTTCAGATAAATCTCTAAAGATTGCTTCCTTCTCTCTAATTAACACTTGTTCCCTTTTAATTTCATATAATTTCCTATGTAATACATTGATTTGTTGTTTAAGTGAATGCATTTCTTCCTTTCTACTTGAATCCAATAATTTCTGATCTCCTTTTAATAATTCAATACCCACTCTTGCTAATCTAAATTTCAGATCTTTAATCACATCTTCATTATGACCATTATGACCATTCCCAAACCATCCTAGATCAATAAAACTCTTGGGGGTAAGACATATTCGATATTGACCTGATTCGAGAGTGTTGAATGTAAACTGACCAGTTGCTACTCCACGTTGATGTACAATACGACTTCTGGTATTAAATACTTCTTCAACATCAATAATTACACCAATTTCTATCTTGTTTATTGGTATTCGATATGTTTTAGTTGATTCATCAAATATTTCTAATTTGTATTTTCCAAATAGGACTGTTTCTTGAAGTAGATCATGATAAAAACAGTTTCTCTTACTTGATTCTGTATAATAATGGATTAACCCATGAGTTAGTTGAAAATACGATAGGAATAATAATATAGACCATATCTTCATTGAGATAGGAAGGTCAATTTCTTTTCCTTTCTTGTTTTATTATTGATTTCTTTCCTATTCACTTTAAGAAACGAGGTTTTCAAGTATGAATGTATAGGTAATAGTGATATTCTCCAACTAGAGCGTAACTTCAAAATTTGAATTCTACCTAATATAGACGTTTGTTTCAGATTTTATTTGTTAAAGGGCTGTATCACATGTAGATGGTTGATCATCGGGTAGCAACGATCTACAATGAACTAAGGTTATTGTTATTATCAAGTGGTTTGTTTCCAATTAAATATAAATATTGCAAATATTGTTAAGTTAAGCAATAAACGCATAAAAATAGTCAGAAGTATTGTTTATTTATTTACAGGTTAAATATTTTTTTAGTTCAATAATTGAATTTAATAATTTGAGTTGAGCCGCTCAACTTCAAAGTTTAGAATAAGTTGCAAGGAATTTGCCCAGCCCTTTTTTTTCTTAACATTTACATATGACTCTATATCACTAAAATACAGTACTAAATACAAATTAATATATATTCCTGCTTGACGTGGTCTGGAAGGGGGAACCTCATTGTGACGTTAGGTGGTTCAAAAACCTTTTAACGGCTGACTAAAACAAGTAATCACGTGAGCTTAAAGGAACGGTTGTATAGCAGTTCACAGAAGAATCGCCTGAGTTTCCCGTTCAGGATCTGTTCAGTAAAGGTTTTTATCAGGCGACTACTATGAGAATGTGATTCGTTGCTTAATGAAATCCATAGAGAACGGAAACTGAGTATTTCCACTCTTCACTTTAGATAATCTGGGGAATGTGGATGTATTAGTCAAATCAAATAGGAAAAAAACCGTTTTGGTAGCGCCATAAAATTTTCAGTTATTTATTTATTAAATCCGCGTCTTGAATTTTTCACACTTTTGCACTACCCAGAAGATGTCATATTTACATTTGCCAATTTCCACCACCATCAACCAATCATCACCACATAAACATTAAGAGATGAATTTATCATTGCAAGATCCATTCTCAGTGGCCAAGGAATATCCCGAGACATTAACTAATACATTACAATATGGGCATTCAGTAGTAATACAGTTCAATCATAAAGGGGACTACTTAGCATCTGGTTTATCCGATGGTACAATCATTATCTATGACATGATAAGTAATGGAGGATTAATTGCCCACTTATCGGAAGATAGCCATACTCGACCAATCACATCTTTGAACTGGTCTAAATGTGGTAGATATTTATTATCCTCTTCTCAGGATTGGTGTTGCAAATTATGGGATTTGAGTAAAGTGAATCAAGGTGCCAATAGTGAGTTAGGACTGGCAGTTATACGGCAAGTGAAATTTGATGGACCTATTTGGCTGGCGTCTATGCATCCTACAAATCCGTACATTTTTACTGCATCCTTATTTGAAGACTTGCCTGTATATGTTGACATGACTGAAGAAAAAGCTGTAGTCACTCGAATGAGAACAGATCCGTTGGAAACATCTGAAGAACAAGATCTGCATGATATAGATGAAGAAGAAACCAGAGCAACGAAAAAGAGGAAAAAGAATGATAAGCATTCCACTTTAGTAACGACATTCACTAATGAAGGAAGCTACATTTTTGCTGGGACAAGCAAAGGATGGTTAAATATATTCGATATCAATTCCCTAAAACTAATTCGTTCGCTCAAAATAGCAAATTCAAATATCAAACATTTAATAATTTCATCCAATGGAAGAAAACTCGCGGTAAACTCGTCTGATCGTATTATACGACAAGTCGATCTTCCCGATCTAATCAATATTACCGATCCCAAAGAATGGGAATTCGAAATAGATCATCGATATCAAGATGTTGTCAACCGATTACAATGGAATTCTGTAGCATTCAATCATAATGCAGAATTCTTGGTAGCTTCAACTTATGGACAACTGTCGCATGATCTATATCTTTGGGAAACCTCTATGGGATCCTTGGTCAAGATTTTAGAAGGATCAAATGAAGAATTAATTGATGTGAAGTGGAATTACCCTCGATGTACAATAGCTTCAATTGGATTAGATAGCGGAATGGTATATTTATGGCTGGTTCAATTCCCGCAAAAGTGGAGTGCGTTGGCTCCAGATTTCGTTGAGATCGAAGAGAATATCGAATATGTAGAGCGAGAAGATGAGTTTGATATTATTGATGAAGGTGAATTGACTAAAAAGAGATTGGAAGAAGAAGATTTGGATGTGGATGTCATAACTAAAGAAACATGTGATGCAAGAGGTTTTGATATTACTCAAGAATCATTTGTAATTCCAATTGACTATGAACATACATTTGCAGAATATTGATGAGGTCATTTTACGGACATATGTTTAGGATGGTTAAAAATGGTCGGATTGGTTCAGAGTACAATTCCAAGCTACCAGTTCATATATTTTTTAATCGATCATTAACCGTTCGTGCATTCAAGATCAAATAATATTATTTTCTTAATTGTAAAAATAAATGACTTAACCGAAATTACTGGTTAGAAAATGAAAGGTTTGTAGTCAAGTGAAAAATGATTCACATTTGGGAATTGACAGAGAGAGAGTGCGGACAAGTAAAATAAAGGGGGTAACATACAAGTTGATTGGAAATATTGTATATTAATAACACTTGCTTGTTATTGAAGTGTGTAAATTTGTGTAAGGATAAAGGCTTTTTAATATTTATCTGGATGAATTGCAAATTATAGTAAATAAATTGAGATTTCCCCCCAAATTTTGGTCTTGTTTACAAACACCTTCATTTCTCATTAGTGTTTTTTCGGCATGAACAATTATGTTCCATCTGAGTTTCTTTTAACTCTCGATTTACGCTCCCCCTTCTACCATCAGACAATAGCCAATGACAGTATATTTACTGGTTTTTTTTATAGGTATGCCGCAATATCGCGTAAATCAATTATTGGGACAACACACAATCTGACGGAGTAAGACTTGTATCAGATTCTACATCATCTTAATCTCCTAAATAGGCTTAATATATCCGTTTGTTAAATCCTTAAAATAAAAATTTTTCTTCCTAAAGTTGTCTTTTTGCAGTTTAGCAATCTGCTTTTTGATCTTTTATTCTCAAATTTCTAAAAAAACAAAAACAATAAAAGAAAAATTTATTAAATAGAAGAAGAAAAAAACATAAACAAAAACAATTTCAATCTAATAACCATTCCAGTTAGTCAGACAAAGTTTAGACAGTCAGACAATCAGACACTTTCACTGCATATTCTACATTTTTTGCTTCCAAGCAATATTTGCACTGTTCATTAATAATACATCAGAGGCAGTACATCAACAGCATCATATCATTCACAGCAGACAGAAATCATCTTCATTATTTTCAACAGCAACAACAGTCAAGTTTACAGACAGACAAACAAACAAAGAAACAACCAAACAAACAAAAACATCATCATCAACAACTTCAAACAGTCCCAGAAATTTATAGAAACAAATCCACCTCAAATGTCATCATCAGTCTCTACCCCAAACAAACGTAATATTGACCAAGTGGTGGGAGACTCTCAACAACAGGAGCAACAGCAGGGACTCCTACCACTATTTGATGATCCACAAGATATGATCAATGCTGTAATATCCACATTGGGTTCACCACAAGAAAGGACAAATGTCGCAGAAACATTTGCCAATGAAAAAAATTTGGCCACTGAAGTCCAGGCATATGCCAAAATAGCTGGTTGTGATTGGACTTTTTATGTCAAGTCATTAGCTATATCCATTGGAAGAAATACTGATGTTACTAGTGGTACTCCCGGGTTGGTGGATATTGATTTAGGTCCAGCAAAAGTGGTTTCAAGACATCATGCTACCATCACCTATAATTTAGATCTGAGATGTTGGGAATTAAAGGTTATGGGAAGAAATGGTGCAAAAATTGATGGGAATAAAGTTGGTGTTACCAGTAGTAATAACGCTGATCAAGGAGGAAATGCTGGTGGCCATAGATTAAGATCAGGGTCAATCATAGATATTGGTGGTACTCAAATGATGTTTATTCTACCTGACACTCGTGCAGAGATTATACCTAAGATCTTGGAAAAGAGTCTTTTGAAATATAAACAGATGCAAGAACATCAATCTAAGAAACAACATACTAATGGTGTTCATCATTCTGCTAATGCTGGTGGTGCAATCAAAAATTTCCAAATGTTTGAAAATGTCTTATCACAATCACCTTCTTCTGTTACAGCAACTTCCTTGCAGAATAATTTGGATCAAGATTTATCCAAAGAAGAATCAAAAGATATTAAGCCACCTTATTCTTATGCTACCATGATCACTCAAGCAATTTTATCTAATCCAGAAGGTGTAATGTCTCTTGCAGAAATCTATAATTGGATTGCGTCTCATTATGCATATTATAAATATTCGAAAA
This sequence comes from Hemisphaericaspora xylofermentans, assembly GCA_002105455.1. Classification (NCBI taxonomy): domain Eukaryota; kingdom Fungi; phylum Ascomycota; class Pichiomycetes; order Serinales; family Debaryomycetaceae; genus Hemisphaericaspora; species Hemisphaericaspora xylofermentans. The sequence continues at coordinate 21,403 of NDXA01000023.1, read as the reverse complement.
CTGGTTGGCAAAATTCAATTAGGCATAATTTATCATTAAATAAAGCATTTGAAAAAGTTCCTAGAAGACCTAATGAACCAGGTAAAGGAATGAAGTGGCAAATTAGTGAATCTTATAAACAAGACTTTTTAAATAAAATCTCTGATGGTACAATACTGAAAACAAGAAGAGGATCATCTGTTTCAAGACAATTACATTTGCATTTAGCTACTCATAAACAGTTACCAGAATCCCAAATTTATACAAAAGCCGGTTCTGCATCCCTAGATCTTCGTCAACTGCAACAGCAACATCAGCCTCCACACCAACCTGCACAACAGCAAATGCCAATACAACAACCAGATTTGCAACAAACTGCAATGTCGGCACAACAATCACTTGCAAAAATGGGGCAACCACAAACTACTGTACCAACTGCATCGTACGCAATACCAACAAACCCAATGCAATCAAATCCGTTATCATACATGTCTGCAGGACAACCAGTTAACAATATGTATGCCCCACCACCTTCAGCCGCAAATACAAACCTTGGCAGTGGGCGTTCATATCCCGCATTTCAACAACCTTTAATGTATGCTCCAACAATGCTTCAACCAGGACATACAAATGTACCAGCTCCTTCCATTTCCCAAGCTGTACAACAAACACAATTTCCTCAGCAACCATCTAACGCATACATGAAGACAGAATTGGCATCTCCTTTAAGACAACAACAGCCAACACAAGCATCAATTCCTAATGCTACAACAAATGGTGGAACTTCAGAATTCTCAAGTACCCCCAAATTACCAAAAGTGGGCTCAACAACATATAATCTTCCACCACCACCTCCAGCATTAAGTAATATAGCTGGTTCTCATTCAAGATCAAACTCATATAATACCAATCAATTACAAGATCTTTCTCAATTAAGCTCATCTACCTTTAACCAATCCAAATCAATCCAACCCGGAACAGATAGTCATGTTTCTACAGCACCAAGTTCGACGGGAGAATTGGGGTTGAGTTATAATAGCCCCAAGAAAATTGGCGCCATTGAAGCATATACACCAGAAAGGGGATCCCGGAATGCCAACGGCAATGGAAATGGAAAATTAATGCCTCCAGGAGCTGGAAATACTAATCAATCTTCACCTGCCTTTTGGAACTTCGTACAGTTTAGTACTCCAAATGGACAAACACCACCAGGTCGTAAAGATAGCGATGAAAATGGAGGTCAGACTAGTCCTACTTTGAGTAGAAAGAATCTTGCGGGTGATAGAGTAAATAGAGGTGAATCGCCATTTAAAAATAAGAATGGTAATGGCGGTGGTGATGCTACTGGTATTGCTAGTCTGCAACAACTGTGAGTGCGTACTAGTTTTTTCTAGAGAGAAAATTGTGTTTATTCAATGGAAGTTTAATCTTTGAAAGTCATTTTAATTGATGCGTTTTTGAGCTTTTATTTTTGTATTTATTATATTTATATTAGTGGTTTGGGCTTTCCTTGAATCAAATTTCGTTGTCGTTTAATTTTCAGTATGTATGTATAAAGTAAAATACAAACCATGTAATTTTATATCAAACTTCCTATATTCTATAAATTCTAAAAGGCTGATCTATTTCTAATGTCAGTTAACTTCTTTTCGATTTCATTTGGGGTCCTGGATAATTCTCTCCCTAAGTTAATTTTAATACCAGGTGGTAATTCTAAGTACTTTTCCAATAAATCCCCATCAATTACGTTCCGAACTGGATTATAATAACTCCTAAACTTCAAATGATCTTTTCCTAATGAATTATACTCCATCGTCTCTTTATCGAAATCATCAAAATTATAATCAAATACCTTTCGCATCGCTAACTCTAATTTTTCCAAGAACTCAACCTCCAGTTTCGACGCAAGAGGGATAAGAACTCCCACGGTTCCCATTATTCCACTGTAAACAACACATTCTTGTCCACCAATATTGAATGATCCCTTCTGGAATGACACGGGTATATCCTGGAGATAAAATTCTGCAATATTCTTCAATTTGAAACTAGAGCTATTCAAACTTGAATCCAGGCTTTTCATTAATGTCCAATCTTCTTCTGATTGTCGAGATAGATCTCCATCGAGACGAGAGATGAATAAATTTCCAAATTTATCACCTCCAATGACGGTATCATAATCCAATGAACCCATCGCTGTTAGTTGTCGTTTCATAATATCGTCGGCAAATGGGATAAATCGATTTTCGGAAGAGTCGAACTTTGCAAACGAGAATACACTTGTGTGACTATCTCCAATTATAATTCTGTCATTTCCAACATGTTCTACTTTCACAATATTTGACAAATAGTCGACCTGTGATGATGACTTTCTCAATAACTGTTTCTGTCCAAGATCGTATAGACGGATGTAATTGGATGAGCCAATTAGGAGCTTGTCATGGAATGGAAGAAGTACAGTTGGAAGGAAATCTAAATCCGTTTTATGAAGAAATTCTAAATGTTTCCCCTTTTTCTTTTTGATTCTGAATGTATACAAGTAGGATTTATCATGGTAATTTGGTAGGAACTTCTGATGAGTCGTTATTCCAACAATCAAATATTGTTGAGTACTGTTTTTAAAACATAGCTTTGTCATGGATATTGCTGCTTCAAAATCTGCCAATTCAATTGACTGTCTTACTTCAGCATTCTGAATAACTTCAATACAAGAGGCCCAAGAGCCTTCACTTTGGGTATATCCAAATACATCAAAATAGTCTTGATCGACATCTTCAGCTTCATCTTCATCGCTATCCTCATTTGCATATAAGTTGGAGCGTTTGTAGGGCCCCTTAACTCCATACTCTGCTTCAATCACATAAGTAGTATCGCTATCGCATATCATTTTCTTTGGGGAATATCTCAATTTCAGCTTCTCAATACTGAAATCCTGGCTAGGGTCAAAAACACTAGCTTCATCCTTCCCACCCACAGTAAAGATAATCAAGTTATTATCCCGAATTCCAACAATTCCTTCTCCTCCAATATCTTCCGACACAAACGAACATCCGCACCCTATATCTATGTCTAACAATGGCGTAACTTTATATGCGTCACCAAGTGCGTATGTAACCCAAGGCTTTGAGGATATCGCCAATATTCCAACAAGCTCGCTTGACAATTGAATAGGTGTAAGACTAACTGGTCTTGATCCAAGATATTTGATTCGCGTGTCAGATAATTTTCCAGTGATGTGATCTAGTTTGGTCCTAACATATACACCGTTTTCCATTCCAATGTGCACAAGGATTGTGTTTCCCCTATTGATGGGTAGCATGACCACAGAAGAACTGTTTGATGAAAGGGCTTGCATTGATTTTACTTCGAGGCAATTATGAGATTGGAGAGATATCACTTGAATGGTTTCATCTGCACATCCAATCACTGCGAAAGGGCTTCGACTAGGAAGAATGGCTAAGGATGTTATTGGCGAAGATAATTCAAATCGTTCTTGATATTCAATTAATTGATCGTCAGTGGGGTCTATTTCAAAATAGACGACTTCTGAATTAGAAAGCCCAATTATTACTTGTTGGTTGTTAGTACTAGCCTTAAGGATAGATATACCTGCGGGAGCGAACCAGTCAGTGGTGATTTTCTTGGACTCTTCTAAGTGACGGATATGTCTGATACCATTGGAATATATTTGAGCAACTGAAGATTTTCCTAGTTGTTGTACAGCAAGTGTCAGTTGGTTGGTTATAAATTGCGATTCCTCAACTTCTTCCACCACTTCACCAATAGATAGAACGAGCGTTCTGGATGACAAGGATGAAGATATAACTAGGTATTCGTCATTGATGGATTCTTCTGTTAGTTTTGTGGTAAAAATATCAGTTGGTACAAATGGAAGCGGAGATTCAACAATAGTTGATGTTTGAATCCCGTGCACAATTGTTTTAATAAAAGAATGGGAAGATAATGTCACCAATTGCTTTTCTTGTTGTTGTTTTTCAACTAGTTTTGCATCAATCATCGGACTCAAGGAGTCAAGAATATCTATCAATGCTAGATTGTCCAAAGCTCTTAAGGACAACTGTGGCGGGGTACAGGTTGTAGCAGATTCGAAATCAGGATAATCTGAGGATTTAATAACCAATGTTTCGTCGTCATCTCCCAATTTCTCAAATTGATAAAATAACTTATCGTTGTTTAATACATTAGCAAATAAAAATCCACTTTTGAAAATATTTAAGCTTGTCGAAGGAGGTATTGAATCAAAGTAGGTTATTTTGATATCATTGATGATCTCATTATCCGCATTGTAGTCCACCACCACTTTAAATAAATCACCTAAAGAATTTTGCATTAATATAAAAAATTTATCCTTTTTTAATTTATGTATAACCGAATTGACGATTATCGAGTCGTGTTCCTCTCGTTGTGGCAATGGGAGATATAACCTATCTGAACCGAGCTTATCATAGACCATCCAATTTTTTCCACAGATCAATATTCCACCAATATTTCCTGGCAATGGTATTAAATGGTTCATATTATCAGGAAGCGGTTCTGAATTAGTTGGCACTTTCTTAATTACATGATTCAATCCAAGATCAAATTCATAATAATTCAACATGACTTCATTATTTTCATTCACTTCAATTGCTGCAAATTGAGGATTTTCATATTCGGTAGATAATGCAATTGTATTTAGACATAATTGCTGCTTCGTATGAGCTTCCAAGGGACTACTAATGTCCAATTCCCCTTCATTTCTCTTTTCTAGCTTATATACAAGTTTATTTCTCTCTATTGCACCAACTAAAATACATCTATTGGAAGGATCAACAGCAATGTACTCCCCAGGATATGTGCGACCCCAGCCATTTTTTGCCATTGGTTCTTGAGCAAGTGGGATAAACTTGTTTTTGGACTTATTGTACTCCAATATGGATAAATTACCAGAATCACTAGTGATGACTATTCCATCTTTCAAATTTTCTTGTGTTGCAGATAATTGAATCCTTTCAATTTGATTTATTACTCCAAATAATTGTTGTGATAATTTGAGTTCAAGCTTCCCGGTCTCTGAATTAGGGATGTAAAGTTGGAGATGAGTTGGTGTTGCCAAAATCAATTCCTGTGATTTCTTAAAACCAAAGAATTGTCCCACCAAAGAATGAGTATAATGAGATGGTTGTCTTAAGGTTAAGTTATATAAGTATATAGACTCATTATTAGTATTACTTACGATCATCTTCTTTTCTTTCTTCTAACTAACCTTCTTTACCTGTTGATTTGGGTGTGGTTTTGTTGGTTGGAGATGAAGTGCTGCTAAATTAAAATCTGTTGATGTTTTTTTTTGGTGTGTGCGGCAAAATTGAAAATCTGATTTTGCATTTGGTAGCGATGAAGATAATTTCAATAGAATATTGCTTACTTAACAAAGGAGTGGAAGGTGTCAGTGGAATCAGACATCAAGAGATATTCTACATTAAGCGTTTCTAAAAATAAAAGTTTATATCAAAACTATATGTAATTATTAACCTAAATAGACGAAGTAAAGGGGGAAAATGTCATCATGATTATTGTTTTTCTTCATGAGTAAAAGATGATTTGTCAGCATCAGCAGTTAATTCATCATCAACAAGAACGTCTTCCATGTGATCTTCTTCAGCACTAGTACTGTCCTTGATGTACCAGAAGACTAATGGAGCAGCAATTATTAAGGAACCTTGACATAAAGCCCAAGATGAGGCAAATAAGTTAATGTATGGAAGTTGAAGAGCGTCTAATCTCCAAGCGATAGCAGCACCAGCAGATTGAATACCCTTGTAAAAACCAGCATACAAGGCAGTCTTCTTTGGGTTGTTGGAAAGAGCACCTAAAACCCATAAAATGTATGATTGGAAAATAGCATCATAAGCACCATAGAAAATGTATAAGAACATTGGACCGATGTAAGCACCATCAGTGTAATCCATTGGGTTAATTTCAGGTGGAACGGACTCAACTTGTTCACGAGTGAAAGTCAATTGGAATTTCAAACCCCCACCCCAGATAGCTAAGGAAGTAACGGTAAGGAAAACGTAACCGATCTTAGCACGAACTGATCTTCTGAAGAATTTCATATCTAACATGTAACCGATAATAATGGCACCAATCATTTGAGCGAACCAATATAATAATGAGTTTAAGGATCTGGTTCTAAGGTTGAAACGACCATGGTTGAAGTTATTGAATTGGTAAGTGTAGAACCAGTTAGAAGCGAAGAACATTGGGAACATAAGTAAAATCTTTGGCTCAGAAATTAAACATCTACCTAAAGCAAATAATTCATCCTTCCAGTATGGGTGCTTTTCAGACATAACCTTGGAACCATCAGCCTTGTAAACCTTGGACATTGGTAATAAGAAGAAAGCAATGACGGAACCTAAACACATCAAAATGATGAAAGCAATGAAAGTACCATCGTTAGCAGCAACACCCTTGTTTTGAATGTTATCAGCTAATGGAATGATAGAACCAATAACAGCACCCAAGTTGAAGATAACCCAGAAAACCATAATGGCTTTACCTTTGGTTTGTTCAGTTGGATAAGACATAATAATAGTACCTTGAGCAGCCCATAAAACAGCAGCACAGACACCTAAGAAAGCACCAGCAAAGATTACAAAACCCTTGTTTTCAGTGTGGTTGAAACATAATAAGGAAGCGGCGTAAATGGCGTAACCAATACCACCAAACATTAAAGAAGCTCTAACACCAATGACGTTACAAATGGTACCACCGAAGAAACCAATAGTAGCAAAAGTGGAATAAAGAGCAACGGCAGCATTATCAGAAGTAACTTTATCATTAATAGATGCACCAATACCAGAAAGGGCATTGAACATACCTGGAGTCATGAAGATAACGAATGCAAGCATGACAATTTGAGTCATGGCTGATGAATAATGGAACCCAAACAATCCCAAATTGATTCTCTTGTCATACCAGTGACCAGAAGCTTCTCTTTCAGCCATGGTATGGTGCTTGACGGAAAAGTGTTGGGGTTGAACTTCTAAGTCTTGTTGGGAGTGGGTTGAGACAGTGTCGTTTCCACTGGTTGCTTTATCCATATCAGACATTTTTGTATTGTGTTGATATTGTTGATGTTGTGATAATGATGAGAAAGGAAATGAATGAATGACTGACTGACAAAGGAAGGAGGGACGATGGGATATTTATATTCTTGTCTGTCTGAAGTTTTGATTGTTATAATTTTGTGCTTGAATATCTCCACTTTTCTCCCACAAAACAAGATTTAAACCTTAAGCAATAAGTAGCCCTAGTTCATGTATCTCTTAATTATTACGAAGTAGAAAATGGTTCACAGGTCGCATTTTATAAATCGTGATGAAACATCAAAAGAGAAGAAATATTTTTTTAGTTCTTGATATTTTTTATGCAATTGTTTTTTGTTTTTCCTTTTTTTTAGTTCTCTTCTCCATTTACTGTCAAATTAATTTTTTAAGAATTTTTCCATCGAGTAATTTTTCCCGAAAACTGACATAATCGAATAAATGAATCAAGGTCCATTTTCATAAATTACGGAGAAATAGGTTACTATTATTGGAAAAAAGATTCCACTACACCAATGGTACTCAGGCACTTACGACAGTTCTGAAATGTCAGTTTCTGTAAGGGTGTAATTGGTTGCAATGCTGTTTCCCGCATCCCGTAAAAACTTAAATATACAGATAAACTATTTTTACGGAGCACTAGGATTGCGGAGTGCATTCCACTAAGAGAATGTGTCAAACGAAGTCCCATATTGCACTTTGATGCAGCACTCATCTCGTGTGTATACAACGATGGTCGAAGAAAAGACAAGGATCTCTTGTTGTTTGTTTGCTGCATAGAGCTCCACGAAAAAATGAATGCAACAAAAAAATGCAACAGGGTTGTACATTTGATTATTTTTTTAAACTTAAAAAATATTTTATTTTTTAGATGCTCTCAGTTGATTTTTGATTTCTGGATTGTTATTATTCTTGATCTTTTTTTAATTTACAACCGTAAAGAGCGTATTGGCTTGGTTTTCTGTAATTATAGATAACGATTACATTGATAAAGGATTCCATATCAAACATATGATAAAGCAGCTTTTTTGCTCCCCATGTAGACGTTATCTTTATTTGATTCGACGTTTTATTAATGAAATTCTCAGGTGTCTAAAAACATTTGATCTTCCTTTGCAAACGGCGCAACAAATCTTTTTTTTTTTTGTTAAGCTTTTTTGCATCGTGTGGTTTTTTCCATTTTTCCTTTTTGGAAAAGAAAACAATAATAAAGTTATTCCGTTAAATTTGTAACTGAACGAAAGGTGCAATTTTGCAGCAATTTTCTAAAAATATAGGTTTGAATGCCTTACTCTATTTTGAATAGTAGAAGGTGATATAATACTTCAAAGTAGAAATTCTTTAGTTTTCACGTTCTCGCCTCGCCGTTATGCCTAATACGTCCATTTTTTGCTTTAGATGTTTTAGTCGGAAATGATTGGTCTGCCAAGCAAATAAAACGGTGGGTGAGATGTAACCTGGGCAGAAAAGTGCAGGTTCTCTCTGGTATAAGGAATATCAAATGGATTTTCTTGATTTTGTGCACAGAGAGGTATGTAGAGATCTAGGTGAAAGGCTGCGCGTTTTCTCTAGAATATAGGGATTTCAACTTCGACCGGTTTAGTGCTTACTTCGGAACTTTGAAATTTTCCGGGTTGCAAAAGTCGGATCATCTTATTTTTCATTACCAATCATTGAAATGTAATCATTTCACAAAACAAATCTCATGTCTGGGTTATTTGAATCCCCCGCCCTCCTCCCTAAGGACCAAACAATAGGACAGGAAATCTTTCAAGGACGCATGGATAAATAAGTAGCATCTAAATTTTCACTATTAAATGTAACAAGTGAGCCAAGTAAAGATCTTGGGTGTATTTACTTTTCTACGGTCGTTAAATTTTTTGAACCTGGTGCCACTTGTCTTACAAATCACTCCACAAGCTGACCCCGCTTTAATCGCCCCAGGAGGCTAGCTAATTAAGTTGACACATTGCTACTATAGTATCGTATTGTTTAACTTAGGTTGTACGTTGGGGCGTGTGGAGATTTATGTTTCATTTTTCATTACTTTAGTACGATGCAACCTTTCATTCGAAGGAGTGTTCATTCAATGTAACATGCTTCAAATAATGTAACACCGTAAAAAATTTTCTTCTATTTTTGTGCGGCAGTAACCAATTAAAAGGAACAGAACGTTAAAAAATATCCGTAAATTGAAGCAAAGGGTTTTCTTTTTCGAAACCAACGAATGAAATTTTCAACTTACGAATAACCTTCGGTTTCGGGAACAGTTTAAATTATCCAAGAACGACCACAAATTTTAAACTTCCCCTTAAAATGCTAAATAATGCATAAAGTTATCACTTTTCCGTACTAGCGCGTTCCTGCTCCAGGAAAGTGATATGATTACGCCGCTCGATTTAGGGTTTCTTCAGTAAACAGATAGATAGCTTGCGGAGACAATCCGAACTGTGAGAAGGCTGATGTCTAAATTGAAACAAGGACTTTAGTCATGGATTTTAAGGTGAAATAGCATAGTTGGTCCTAAGTAGCATGGTTGATTCAAACTAAATTGGACCTACCCCACTTTCAATTGTTAATGTTATTGTCTAATGGCACGTCATAGGTAAGGCTGACTATCCCTTGGTTAGTATTAGCGAATGACTAGATTAGTCAGTCTACACATATATTTTTTAGTGGATAAGGTTGACTTTTTAATATGTTTCCATGTTGTAATCGTTTTAGAAAATTTTTAACTTGCTTATCTACTTCCCATTTCTAGCATCTCCATTGTTATCTTTTATTTTCGATATCTTCTACAGAGCGCAATCCTCCCAATGTTTGGTGAAAATACTGTTATCTCTCACTCAAGAAAATGTTCGATTCCCTGCAGTAAATTTCTGGTGAAATTAATTACTTTGCTCTGGAGATTCTTCTTTCTTCAAGTGATTTTAAATTGTCTAGGATTAGAGTTATATAAATGGTAAGGGAACTGCTGTTTATTAATCTCGATTCTTAATAATATAGACAGATACGGAAAAGAGTTGATCTGAAACTATGCGAATGTTCGAAATGCTAATGTTCGAGTTCTCTAGAATGGAATTAACGACATTCTGCAAACAGTAGGATTATACAGAAAAAATGCATGTTGCAGTATAGAAATTGTTGTCTATGGTAAATTACACTTGCAAGATGAAATTCCATCTCCATTCTATTAAGCCTTCTCACTGAGAAAATATAAACGTCTTTTGATAAATACCCGATATACAAACCTTCCTGAGGAAACTTTCAGAGAACAGCGCTCTCTCGTATAAATTTGAATCTCAACAATCTCACTATTGTAAGTGAGATCCCACTTCAACAATACTTTCAACCAAATCATCGATTACCTTGTCAGTTAAGATAGGAGAATTGAAAACAACACGGAAAAATTCACCTTGCTCGTCATGACCAGGATTGGGGCTAAAATCAACAAGATACTTACCCATCTTATGTAACTCCCTCGAGACATATCTGGTAACATAAGTATTGTCATGTTTACTTCCTGATGGGTGGTAATAGAAACAGACTTGTAAACATTGTGGATCACTTACCACTTCAAAATTTTTATCTTCTTTAATCTTCTTCACAAAGTAGTTCATTATTTCGTATGCATGATCAACTCTCTTTTCAAATCCTTCGTAACCATAGTATAACCAAGCCAAGTAGAATTTGAATGCATCACTACGTCTGCCACATCCCATTGTCCCATCGGCTAAATCGTAATTCTCATCGCCCGATTCACGGCCATGGAATAAATACGGAGCTTGTAATGACAAGGCGGTTTGGAATTGGGAAACATGAGGTAATAATAAAAATGAGCATGTGTTTGGTATACCCAACATTTTGTGAGGATTAACAGTAATAGAATCAGCTAAATGACATCCCTTTAATCTATCACGATATTTAGCTGAAAAAATTACATTTCCACCCCAAGATCCATCAATATGGAAATGAATATTATGTTCTTTGGCAACATTAGCAATTTCTTCAAATGGGTCATACGAACCATAGACAGTCGTACCTGCAGTGGCATTGACATAAAGAGGAGTATATCCTTCCGCTTTTGTTCTTTCGATTGTCCTTCTCAATTCTTCAACTATCATAGTACCGTTTTCAGTCACTGGAATCTTGAAAACATTTTCTGAACCAAGTCCAAGTAAAATAGCAGCCTTCTCAACAGAATAATGACAATGTTTACTCGAATAGATAGCAAACTTGTATCCACTATTTCCCTTGAGTTTGGTATCAGGATATCTCAAGCTTCTTGCGATTTGTAAACTGGTGATATTTGACCAGGAACCTCCACTGAAGGTCAAACCGCCACAAGTTTCTGAATCATTCTTATAAAACAACTGTGCGTACTTTTTCCCAATGTAGTTTTCAATAACGGATAATACAGGGGAGACAGTATAGACATGTGAATTTGTATTTAAAACACTTAGTATTATATCACTGATGACACCAATAGGATTATTGGAAGCATACAACTTATCCAAGAAACCAGGATTCCAAGTGTTAACAGAGTATTGTAACACTTTGTCCAAAACATTGAATAATTCTTCTTCGCTACAAGCTTCTTTCAAATCATCACCATTCAAAATCTGTTTCTTAAGAAATTGGGGTTCATGATAAGTTCCTAAAGATCCGGGCTTATAGTTGCTTGAGTGAGGATTTGATTCGTCAATGTAAGCTAAGATCTTAGGCTTAAGTTTAGTTAAGAGGTTGTCTAATTCCTCTACCCTATTAGCTTCTAAATCTGAAGTTATTCCTTTTCTTTCTTTTTGAATCATTGTTGCCTGAGTTGGTGGAGGATTATTAGTCATGGTAGATAAGGAATACTAGTGAATGGGTGTAATTAATCAGAAAAAAAAAAGCAACTGAAAAATTCCAAACCAAAATTAATCCCTCGGAAAGAAGAAATTAAAATACCGTTTTATTTTTTCTATTCAACACAAGAAAAGTGTGGACAATTTTCTTTTTTGGAGGTTTTTGATAGCGGGACGTATAGATTGTGCCAATTAGAGGCCATTGGGCAACACTTGACATTTTAAGCGACTTTATGAACAACTATTTTCATCCAGATATATCGCAGAATATCTAGAAGAGAATCAATTATTCTTTTGTGGCTTGAGATCTTGACGCTCGACTCTGTTCATTTTTTAGACTACAGAGATCTTTCAACAGAATTGGAATTCATTTGGGGTTCTTTAAATTAATAAAGATAGGTTCAATTCTCAACTTTCAATATATACAGATACCAATCAATCTTTCGAATTACACGAAGTTTGTAATTAACGTACACAAAATCTTCAACAGGTATTGTTCACAACAAACAAATGGCTTAAATTGCATGAATCTATGACAACTCAACGTGTTTGTTTGACGTCATGGAGTTTTTCACCTAGGTCATCATATGAGCATCCATGTCTTTGAATGTAATACGGATGAATAATTCTTTAATTATAATCAGTCATCACTCTGACTTTGTTCTGACCATAGCCTATATCCATTATCCGGTCGTGCGACTGGCTAGTTTTGTTGATGTCATTGTCTATCGTAAGATTTTTTTTCCGAACGGAATGACTTTTCTCCGGTTCGCACCGGAGTTAATTCCAATGAAGTCACTCTAATTTATTCTCTGAATCCTCCTAGATAATGACGTATGCATTCTTCTGTCAAAAACCTAAATTTTTGATAATTATATAAATGGGTGCAAATGGACCATGGATCATCTTTCTACTTGCAATATTCTCTTCACTATTAATCAAACCAATTTCAATCAACTAAATAATAACAAATAATAATCATAATGCTAGGACGTAGAAGAAGAAGAAATATGCTCGCTGGTGCTGGTGCTATCGCTTTAGGTACTGTTGCAGCCAATGCATTTATCAATAGAAAATCCAAAACTTCCCAACCTGCACAACAAACACAGCCTCCTCCCCAACAACAACAACAACAACCGCAGCATCACCAACCTCCACCTCAGCAGCCACACTATAACTATCATCAAGGATATGCACCTCCACCTCCATCTCATGGTCATCCAGGATATCATCCATATGCTGGTCAATCATCTAGTCATGGTCAATATGGACATCCACATCCATCTCAGCATGGTCATTATGCAGATCATCCAGCTCCAAGTCCTCATGGGCACTATCAAGCACATCCAGCTCAGTATGGATATCCCCCACACCACCAACATCCTCATCAGCAAGAACTGCATTCACAAATACACCCAGGACATCATAATTCCGCTTATATTCAAGATGTGAAAAAATCGGCTCCACCAGTTCCACCTAGGCTGCTGAAACCAGACTTCTCGAGTGATAATAAGCAACAATTTTCACATTCTCAACAGGTGCATGCCCCACCTCCGTATAGTTTGTAATTTGAATATTTTGTGTAAGTATTTATTATCTTTAAATGGATGCAATAATACAAAAAACAAATTTTAATGTAATTTTTGCAACTTGTGGCGCAGGGTAGAATATTCTTCAAATGACTGCAACAAAAGAAATTGTGGAAAAATAAAATTGGACGTTTGAATGGAATAAGCCAGTCTTCTTCGCATTAAATAAATTAACTAGGAAAACTATTCCCTAAAATATTTATGTCAAATCGTAAGTTGAAACTGTACTTCCTAGTACATAACAACTTCATAAAAATGGAAGAAAACTCTTTTTATACAAATTCCTTGCCAACCGTACAAAGGTGGTATTTCTCCAATGACCCTGTATTGAAGCATGCTAATGTTGAAATGGACCAATTGTTCACATACATTTCATGGGACTTATTTTTTAATTAAATGCTATTTTTTATCCCCTTGTTTCACCATCATTTCTTCATCCGTAAACACTATTTCACTGAGTGATATTTTTTATGTGACTGCATTGTATTCCCCTCAAATGTTCAATAGGTATAAATATCGATACCGTTGTCCTTCATCCTGTTTCTTCTTCAATTGACACTTTATCACACAGATTCTTAATCAACAAACAAAATAAAAACATGATCCCATTAGCAGTTGCAGGACGTAGAAGAAGAAGAAGAAATATGGTTGCAGGTGCAGGTGCAATAGCATTGGGTACAGTGGCTGCTAGTGCCGTTGTTAACCGGAGATCTAAAAGCCCCCAACCGGCTCCTGTTCAGCAACAACAACAACAAGCACCACCACCACAACAACAACAAGGTCAATATTATCCACCTCCACCTCAAGGTTACTATCAAGGATATCCTCCACCTCCTCAGCAAGGCTACTATAACCAAGGATATCCCCCTCCTGGACAGCACGCACATGATCCTTACGCGGCTCAGCAGCCACCACCTTATCACCAACAAAATTTAGCTCCAGGTCAATATCAAGCACCTCCACAAGGTCACGGACAGGTTCCACCACCTCCCCCACCACCAAATCATCCAAAATCTTAAGGAAGATTTACACTGTCGAAATTTAACTTGATATTAATTTGTTTACATACTCCTTCTTCTGTGATGGAAACAGTGCTGGTAGTTTGTGCTATACTCTTCTCCAGTTTATATATTGAGCTCTCTATTCATAAAATAGTTCTGAATGATTATACATTTCTAAATAAATACATTAATGGTAATGGTAATTGATTTGTTTGTTTGTCAAACTGTTTTGCAACAACAAATGAAACCTTCTGTTGTGGCTTTTGTATTTGGTATCAATAAAAACTTGATTTTGCATTTCCTAACTGTAAATCCTGGAAGAGAATATCTATTGACCTTAATATTGGCAAGGCATTAGATTTTCAGGAGCTCTTAGTAGCTGACGCACTGTTTCAGCGTTTCATTCGATTGTTGAAGTTGTCTAATATTTTACTAGAAGAAGTAGGCAATCTGACCAAATATGTTTTAGAAATTCGTTAATTACATTTCATACCCATTTTTACCTTTATCCTTAAATATAATCTATTAATATGTCATTTTAGTATACAAATTTGCAATATGAAAACATATAAACATTAACTTTATTTTATCTTCCTTCATTGTCTTCTCCATCTTCCAATTCAGCATTCTTTTTTCTCTTTATCCATCCAAAACCTACAATATAAAGGAACTCCTTAAATGCTCTAGTTGGGAATATTCTTTCGACCCAAACATTAGGAATAATCCTAATTATTATTCCCACAGGAATACTGAAGAAACCACATATTAAAGCCGTTGCCCACATTCCTGGAGTCTGATGTGCAATACTAAACGATGCTCCTCCAACAAACATAATCAATACTTGACATCCACCAATAATTAGAGCAATGGAAATAAAATACCAGTTTCTGAATAGGTGGGAGACAAAATTCAAGTTTTCAGCTGTGATTCTTCCTCTAACACTATTGATCTCATCTGCTTCATCAAGCTTTCTAGTGACAAATAATTTAAAAAATTGTAACCAAACAAAGGTGTTGAAAGTCATTGCCGCTATTTGTGCCTTTTGGTGATTGCTAACTGGTCCATCACCAAAGAATAATTTGGGTCCAGCAAAGTATAAAGTGAATGTGATTGCAAGTTGCATGATTGATTGACCCATAATCATCTTCCACATTGAAGTGGAAATTAATGGGGAGTTTCTACCGGCTGGTCTTCTATTCAAGAATGCATCGTCGGGTTTATCAGTAGCTAAGGCCAAAGCAGCAAGGGTATCCATAATAAGATTCACCCATAACAATTGGACAGCAGTCAAAACAGATTTGTTTTGCAGCGATGAAACAGCAGAAACAAATGTCAAAACACAAGCAGTAATGTTGACGGTTAATTGGAATTGAATGAATTTCTTAATCGAAATAGCAACAGTTCTACCCCATTTTATAGCTTGAACAATATCAGTAAAATCATCAGTCATCAAGATGATATCAGAAGCTTCTCTTGCAACTTCTGTACCAGCAATACCCATAGAAAACCCAACATCAGCCAATTTCAAAGCAGGTGCATCATTAGTACCGTCACCAGTAACAGCGACAACTTCACCAGATTTACGTAATGTGTCGACAAGGATACGTTTATCCTCTGGTGAGGACCGAGCCAAAACTCTCAATTGTGGTAATATTCTATTTCTCTCCGCTGGGGATAGTTTTCTGAAATGAGGACCTTCCATATATGCATACTCATTTGATAAATCTTCTGGAGTTAAGATGTGACATGCTTTACTTATCGATTTAGCTGTATTCAAATTATCACCAGTAACCATGCGAACAGTTACACCAGCTCTTTTACACTGCAAAACAGCTTCAGGGACACCCTCTTTCAAAGGATCTTGAATACCCACTAATGCATCAAGAACGAAATCATTCACAATATAACCATTGTTAACATTGACCAATAAGTCCGCATTAGCTTCCTTTGGATTTCCTTTCAGTGCCAAACCGTATGGTGGCCAACTTTCCAACCCAACAAAATCTTGATGACCCAAGGCAATAGTTCTAAGAGCATCATTTGCATATTCATCAATTTTGGACAAGACAGTATCGCGTTGTTCTGTAGACAAAGGAATCAAATCCCCATTGATATCATTCTGGAATCCACAGTTTTTGAACACGATTTCAGCAGCTCCTTTGATGTAAACTCTATAACCATTCTTGATTCTTAACACAACCCCAGCCCATTTTCTTGAACTTTCAAATGGAATGACTTGTACAATGCTCTCGGCATTATCACGTCTAATTTCATCTAACGTCTTACCTAGCTCAAATAATTTGAATTTTTCCTTTGCCATGATTAATAATGCTGATTCGGTTTTATTTCCTAAAAATGGTTCATCAACAACACCTAATTCGGTTTGGGTTTGCAGTTTCTTCTTCATTAATAATTGTTGGAAAACCGATCTTTGTCTTGGTCTTTGTCTGGCTTGCTGTGCTTTAACTTCATCATATTCAACGTTTGCAAATGCAGTGGAATTTAAGGTAATATTGGTACATAGGAAAATCCTCAATTCATTTGTAATTCTTTCGATTATATCAATTGAAGTACTCATTGTGCTATGATGGGTATCGCCGTATTCCAATAAGTTTCCTGCATTGTCCAAGCCAAAGAACCCTCTAACAATTCTCATTTTATTTTCAGTTAAAGTACCAGTTTTATCGGAACAAACTGCAGTTGCCCCTCCCATAGTTTCACAACTCTTTAAAACACGAACTAAATTACCATTTTGAGCCATTCTAGTAGTTGCAAAAGCCAATGCCAAAGTCACTGCTAATGGAAGACCTTCGGGAATAGCAACAACCACGATGGTGACGGCAGTAATAACGATATCTATGAATCTCTTCCCTTTTTCTGCTGGCTCTTCGTCGTTGAAAAGTCCTCCAGGAGCAATATCAATGCAAAATCTAATGAATAACACCACGAACAATACCAATGCAGCAAGGAACCCATATTTTGAAATACCTTCAGCTAAATCATCTAATCTCTTTTGCATTGGAGTGACCTCATTCTCATGACTAAGACTCATCATGGTTCTACCATGAATGGAATTCTCACCAACAGCAGTTATGACTGCATTACCTAAACCTGACAAAACTTTTGCACCCGAAATCAAATATGGATCACGTAATTTTATAATGTGACTTCCGATATCTTCATTAGTCGGTAAATGAGATTCATATATGGACATGGCGATCTCTACAGGAACTTTCTTGATTGTATCAGATTCACCAGTTAAAGCTGACTCGTCGCATTCTATTTCACCTTGAAATAAGATGGAATCAGCTGGTATAACATCACCAGTTTGAATATTTATTATATCCCCAACTACTAAATCATAAATGGAAACTAATTTCTGATCACCATTCCTTATCACAATCAATTCACGATCTTCTTTTTTAGCGTTCAATTTGGCAAATTGACGTTCTTTTTGATAGTCATTAGCAGCTCCCACTAAAACCACAATACATACTGCAACCAAGATCGCAACACCTTCCACCCAATCAACCTTGGGGATGGGATTTCCTTCATCGTCATAATGAGTTCCAGTTCCAAACGTCTCATAAAGCCCCAAAGCTAATGATACAACTGCAGCAATGGCTAAAATAATCAAAACCTTATCCTTCATTGTCTCATAACATAATTGCAAGAAACTCTTAGCTGTCTTTTCTGGCAATTTATTAGCACCAAAGAAATGACGTCTAGATTGAAAATCATTTCGATTGTTTTCATCTAATCCATCTAGTTTGGTACCTAGTAAACTACAAAGTTTATCAAATCCACCTAATTCATGTAAAACTCTTAAAGACTTGGGGTCGTGTAAATGGGTTAATTCCGGCGGTGTGATCTTGAAATCATGATATCTGACTGATGAGGCTGTGAGTATAGTAGTAAGCTTTTGCAATGTGTTTACTCTATTAGACTGTTCAAGTGGAGGAGGGGGGACATCTGAAATGTCAATTTTGTAGTCCTCTGCATCTTTCATTGATTTGTTTAAGGGAGTGGTAGATGAAGCCCCCGAAGTTAAGTCATCATAAGAGGAACGAGTCGGTAAAAGTAGGTTATCGCCATTGTGATCATTATCGTTATGGTCGGCGGTGTGGATTTGGTCGTCGGTATAATGTATGGTGTCGTCTGTGTGATCTTGAGTATCATCGATAGTACTGCCTCCATCCACGGAAATTCTTGGTATCATTTTATGGGATACGATGCTAGTAGTGCTTGTATAAAGTATAGAGGATCTAAACTATGAATAGTTGAATGCAAAAAATGTATTAAAGTGGAATACTCATGGAAATTTAAAGTGTGAAAATTCTCTAGTTTATTCGTTGTTGTTTCTATACACAAGTTTGTTGAAAATTATATCGAACTGATCTTACTGTTGAACGGGGCGTAAAATATCCTTTGGTGAAATTTTGAATGATATATGTTTCTTTTCTTCTGAATGAATTGAAAGCAATGAATGATCGGTCGTATTATATTAAATTAGAACGTCAAAGGAGAAATTCATCCTTTAATTATTGTATGAAGGAGGAAAAGGGCTGCTGAAGGAAAAGAGGCTGTGCTCACAGGAATTAAGCTGCATGTGTATGCAGGATAAGACTTAGGTTCAAATTATTTTTTTAATTTGGTAATTAAATGTTTAGTCTATGCATAGAAAATAAAATATGTTTTATAAATTGAACATCCATTCATATTTCATTGGAAATATTGTGGGAAGAATCATGTTCCATTCCGCCCAATAATGATAAATGATTAAAGAAACAGATTGTCAGGTCGACTTATGAAATCTGGAAGCTAAGAAAAAAAATTTCAAAAATACCTTTAAAACTTCTAGCACTCTATTTTAATAATTTGGAATACCCGGCTAGTTTTCAAATGTAATTAGGAGGGTTATGATGGAAAAGCAAAAAGGAAAGTTATTCTACGGCCTCTTTGCCATTTAGAGAAGGTTGATTTTGGGAATGGATAATAAATCGTATCAAGTATCCTTGGATACTAAATCAAAAATAAAATGTTACAAAAATGGCATAAACTAATTTTTCGAGGGGCATAGATCCGGCTTAGATTTAGCAATTTCTTTTTTTGTGTTGGAAGATTCCCTATCTCCATCATGTATCATTGCACTTGATACTTTGCCATTACCAGTTTGTGATTACACCAATTGTGGTTCTGCAAGGGCGTTCGTAATTTAGGTTCACAAACCACTCTCCAGAAAAATTGTTAAAGCAGCATTAGCCACAATTATCGTCATCGCTTAATTTTGTTTTTTTGCTTCTTTCCGAATTGGGATGAATTGTAAATTTGCAGTTCCTTGTTTAGCGCATCACTCCACATATTTGAACTGCTGATCTAAATCCTTTCATCCTCAACTTAGCACCGGATTACGTACATCTTCTTGATTGATACGGATACGGTTTTTAGATTAGATGGGTAACCAAAGTGAATTGGACGAGTTTGGTTTATTATAATAGCAAAAACTAAAACCACTTATGAAAGTACGTACACCTAGTATAATTAATCAATTCGCTTCAATTGTAAAGTCTAATTAATCTCTTGGCAAAGTGTGCATGATGCATGTTTGACTCGTCATTTTTGTGTTTCGCATAAAGTAAACCCAGACCGCTTCTCTTTCCATTTTCTGTTTCAGCGATACTGAATCAAATTCCCATTGACAAACTGATATAGCCTCGTTTTGCCGAAGCGCACATATAATCCCGACCCTTGGATTTCAAAGCTTCTTTGCCATTTTACTGATCGGCAGCAAAATTGCAACTCCGCCTGCTTGTTGCAAAAATTCAAAAAGTATGAGGATATAATTTGCAACGACTGGCTGTGAGTTCATATTATCTTTAAATTATTGCTTCTTATATGTTTAAAGCCATGGCTTAGATTGGTTAAACTTTTAACACAAAAAAAAAGAAATTAAACGGAAATATAAATTGGTTGCAAAAAAAAAGAAAATAAAAAAATTCCTTTAATCATTCCAGGCACCTTCTCTGTTAACATTATCCCTAACCGCAATGAATATCGATTACTTTGGGCCTTTGTAATCTTCAAATTTGTA
Source organism: Hemisphaericaspora xylofermentans (assembly GCA_002105455.1). Taxonomy (NCBI): domain Eukaryota; kingdom Fungi; phylum Ascomycota; class Pichiomycetes; order Serinales; family Debaryomycetaceae; genus Hemisphaericaspora; species Hemisphaericaspora xylofermentans. Next base: position 790 of record NDXA01000023.1, on the reverse strand, counting down.
TTAAATTAGAAAATCTGAAGATAGCTATATCGTTCCGATTTAGCACTTCAACTTGCGTTTATGTTTAGTACTCGTTTATTCATATAGGTTAATCAACCTACATATAGGGACACTGCCCCTATGTCTATGTCTGTCAACATTTGATAGATATTTCAGTAGAATACTGGTTCTCTCCCATGTCGCTGCGTGTTTCCTTCTTTAGAGGCACTGCTTCTTTCGGGACGAACCCTCAGTCTAACGGATTCTCCAATTACATAGTTTTCAACGTAAAAATTACCTCTTCGATAATTTGAATATAAGTCCAACCCATTCCTTGCATTGAAATATACTTTGGAACTTCCCTTTTTATCTTAGCTTATAGCCGGATAAAGAGAATGAATTTCTGCAGAGTATTTTTTTTCAAAAAGTGGGTATCATATGTTCTACGACTGTCTGCCAAACTCAACTATCTCACTTAATTCGCTTGCTGAGGTTTTTATCTTTGTTTTTCCTCTAACCTTTATATCACTGTTGTTTATTTCTGTATGTAATTATGTATAAGAACTAAATATACAGATTGTTATTGAAAAAAACAAAAAAAACTTTTGATAAAAGAATTGATGGAAACGGTAGTATATTTCTCCTATTCTAAATTTTCTTATTTTTGATAAAAAAGGAACAAATATTAAATAAAAAATTTCAATCCCAGAACGCCATTCTGATAGAAGTTCAGCCAATACCAAAACAAAGTGCTGATATCAAACAACTAGAGAACACCATATTTTGAAGCAGTGTGGTGCTTACAGCCATT